>CAIGRB010171867.1:115004-134973 GCA_903798255.1 Fraxinus quadrangulata | reverse complement strand
TTTTTTCTTCTTTAAATGGAGCTCAAACAAGAACTAATATATGTTATTCAATCATGCTTCATGTACACCCCACCAATAACACATAGTGGGCAAATTTTTTAACTTTTTTATTGAGTGGGTTCCATTTCATGTGCAGGTTTCATTTCGTGTGAAGGGCACCTACACATTTGACTTAAGAATTATGTTATGTGTATATAAAAGTACATATAATGTTTGACGTAAATGTCATATGACGACTTCCTACTTGGGGTGCCTATGGGCCCCAGACGCCTCCTAATATGGGCCGCCATGTGACTATGTGACTTTATGTGTATAGCTCTACGTCTTTGGTTTAATTCATGTTGTCTTCTATTCTGACTAGAAAATTCTATTTCTTATACTTTAACTCGATAATTTCACGAGTTAACCTAGAAAGATTTTGGAAACCTTTTTACCAAATTCAGTAGAAACAATTTCGTTATCAAAATTTGTCCAAACCCAAAGATCTTTTCAATAGTAAAGATTCTCGTCAAGAAATATCGACCGATTTTATCTGTGTATATATAGACGAAATCTATCTATTTGGAGTGTAGAATTGGGATAGATATGAGCTGGAAAAGAGTGGGAAAGGCAGCACAGGCGGTGGCAGCGCACGCTTTTCTTTTCAGTTTCACGGTTTCGCTTGTTCTAAAGCTCGATCATACCGTCTCCTATTCTTGGTGGTCAGTTTTTCTTTACCCAATTCTGTTTTGTCTTTTTTGTTTATTCATGTGCTTTTTATTTAATATTTGAGCAAATACTTTGTTGTTTTGCTTTTAAATTTAGTTAATTGGGTTTTGGTTTTAGGACATCGGGCGCCGAAAAGATTTTCCCTTTATTTATAATTTGTCTCTCTGCGAAATTGGTATGGGGATGATGAATTGGGGAAATGAGGAGGCTTTTTAGGTTATTGTTGTTGGTTTTCATTATTTTGCGGGTTTTGTAAGAGATTGTGGAAGTAATCAACTGGTGGACCATTGAGGTTTCTAAGGAATAATCTGTGGAGACCACCAGCATATCTAAAATAAAGTCTGCAGGAAATCCGAAGGGAATAAGTGAGAGATTTCGTATATAGTTTGTGCATGCTGTAGAGGCTATGCTTCTTAAACATGAGAACCATGGCAAGTAATTCTGCATCATCCTGCTTGCTGAATTTCCACATTCCTTTTGAGTTTAGGGTTTGTTCTAGTCTGCCACTCTTTGTTATTATTACGGGAAAATTATGCGCAAAACAAATATCACTTTCTCTATGAGGAAGTAGAGATGAATTCAGGGTATTAATTTTTTGAGTTGTTGTAGATGCAATATTCACACATTCAGAATGCACAACTATAGAATCTTATGATTTATTCATACGTAATGTACGAGTCCTGGTCCCTATTCATGAGCAATTTGCTCCTACATATGCTAACAAGTTGGAGTACATGGTTCTGAAAGACGAATATTTGTTTATCTAGTTAAAGTATGAAGTGGAAAATGATGTAGTTAGTCAACGGGGAAGCCAGAAAATGGAGAAACATTGCCAGCTTCACGAAGAGACTTTCTGGTTAAGGTAATATAAAGGAAGGAACAAAAAGAGTTAAACTTTTTGGACAATTGGTGAACTGTAGCCAATATTTTGGAGTAATACTATATATCACCACTGGTAAAATCACCTGCCAATGTGGCTGTGGCGCCACTACCACATCGTCCAATGAATGCCTTGTTCAATATTTTTGTGTGCGCTTAGATGCACGTGGCATTTCTTTATGACATTTTAAGCTAGCACTTGTCAACAAAGATATTTTTTTTTATTTTTTTCCTTTTAAAGAAAATAAAGTCTAATGAACAGTAAAAATTGAACATTGTTTTGCAATTCCATGGTCTTCTACAATTTCTGAAGTTATGCACTTTAGGAGCTATAGATTGGATGTAAAAGATGAATATTTTATGGATGAAGTTATTGTATTGGAAAGAAGTATGCAGGTAGCATTTGCAGTAAATTGTAGAGATGGAAAAGAAGAATAATAAGTAGGTTGAGGATAGGAGTTCCTTTACCCAAGGTTTATGCCAAATCAGTAATATATGTTAGTTTCCCTTTTTGATTGGTTAACTTCACTAGAATGAAGAGATTAAAAAATTGACAAACCTATTGACTTCTCCAACTATAATAATCACTGGTGAATGTTGAGACTAGTACTAGGGGCTAGGGGCTCAATTCATGCTAAAATAGCAACAGAAAATCCTGAACCGAAGAACATAGATCAAAAATGAAAAAAAAAATCTAAAAGTAAAACACTCTTTGACTCATAAGTATGAATTCTCAAAACTGATATTCAAGCAGTTTATTGTAAAAATACAACAGAGAACATCCTCGAACAGCACGAACAGCAGGAATCTTGTGAAATCGGCATAATCTCCTTGTAATTGCCCTGCTTTTGAGCATTTACATCAGAGGATTGTGGAGATGTTGTAGCAAGAGGATTTCCTGTTGGTGGTTGAGGAATGGAGAAATATTTGATTTGTACTTCTGGTTTTGTGAACATAAAATTCTGCATGGCTATTATAGATCCCAAAATGCTATGCTTCATCTCTCAATAGGGATGTCAATTTGGCTTGTCTGCTCGGGCTGCCGTGGCTCGGCCAGGAAAAAGCCCGAACCAACCCGGCCCGAGGCTTGGTAGAACTGAGCCGTAGGTCAGGCCGAGCCCCATTTTGGGAAATCGGGCCGAGCCGAGCCGTGTGGCCCGTATAAAATTGAAAAAAAAATTGAAATGGAAGGGGGGAGAGAGGTAGTTGTGTAGCTCTCATAAAAAAAAAATTCGAACTGGCCCGTTGAGGCCCTAGCTTCCTCAAATTTTTTTCCGAGCCTTTGCTCAACTCGGCTCAGGCCAAAAAAAAGCCCGAACCCATTTTGTTCGAGCAGAGCCGGAGCTTCGAATTTCGGCTCGTGGCTCGACTCATTGCCACCCTTATCTCTCAATATCTAATCGGCATCTGGGATTTTTCTACTCTCTAAATGTAATTTTGACACCAAGCAGTTTATGGCATTGATAGTTTTTCCATGTCTATACATCATTTGATTGTGTCCTCAATGATGATCTTAGAATCAGTGAATATATCTTGGCTGTTGTCTATAACATGTCTCATTAAATCTCTTTGATATGCAGGATTGTTTTTCTTCCACTCTGGCTATTTCATGCAGTTGTCGCCCGAGGAAGATTCTCTCTACCTGCCCCATCTGTTCCACATGACCGCCATGTATGCCAATATTTTTCTCATATTCTTGGAATAACATTGACTATGCGAATTCTGCTAGTCTGGTGGAAGTTGAATTGCATTTCCATATCAACATGTTGTGCATGCTTCATGATTTGTATATATTTCTCTGTTTTATTTATTTTCTTTTGTTAAAAACTTGTGGGTAGTGGGCACCATGTCATGCTGTTGTTGCTGCGCCGTTGCTTGTTGCATTTGAACTGCTTCTTTGTACATATCTTGAGAGCACATATGGTAAGGAAGAAAAAACCCTCCAATAACTTTTAGTACTATTAAGGAATTGAATTTAACTTATTCTTTATTTTCTTGTTTATTGTCTTCCTTATGAACTGTAGCTCTATTATTTTGCAGAAGAGAAGAATTTTTTTACCTTTGTGCTCGTAATCTGCTTTCCTCTTCCTCTTTCTTAAGTTGTGTTATGTTGGTGACATGATGAATTAATTATTTTAGGACACAATTTTATTCCTGTATTTAATAGAACTTTTGAAGACTGTTATTGATTTTGAAACTTTTTAATTTGTTTCCATAATGCAGTCAATCATTCTGCTGCAGTGAACTTGAAAATTGTCTTCCTTCCTTTGTTGGGATTTGAGGTTATTATCCTCATCGACAATTTTAGGTACAGTAATTCACGTCCTTATTTCAGTCTGCTCTCATTCACATGGAAAAAAAAATTCTCTTAGCATCTGTAAGTTCCATGAAGTAATAATTTCATATGCACGATTGCACGTCATGCATTTTCATTGGTACACCCAAATACCTTTTGTAGTATATATTTAATGAAGCAAGTTGTTTCTCCAACAACAATACCACTGTGGAAAAGAAAACTCAAATACTTCTGCCTTTTGAACGAGCCTTCTATTTTTGTGGGAAATTAATGGAAAAGGGTTTTCATAACTCGATTTGTCATGGAGTACTCCGCTTTTAGCTTTTCATATTCCTATTGATGAAACAGAACGTGCAAGGCTTTATTACCTGGAGATAGTGAAAGCATGAGTGATGAGGCAATATGGGAAACTCTTCCTGTAAGTTTTTCGATTTAACAGAAATAATAGAATGTTCCTACTCTGTTCTTAAAAGTTGTTCAGCAGTTCTTAGGGCTACACTTCTATTATATCAATCTGCAAGTTTAGCACGTGAATGGTTTAGTGATACAGATTCTACTGGCTATTTTCTTGTGTGTCATGAAACAAGTCTAAAGAATTTTCGTATGACATGGTGTAGAAGAGATTGAAATTTATTATTGACTTATTAAAAATTAATGGATATTTCTAGATTTTAATTTCAGCTTGCTTGGTTTTCAATATGGCTTTACTAATGACTGTTTTATTATAATTAGCACTTCTGGGTGGCAATCTCCATGATTTTCTTTCTTGCTGCTACAGTGTTCACCCTCCTGAAGCTGTGTGGTATGACACACTCTCTCTCACTCCCCTTTTTGCTCTTTGTATGTGTTCCCCTATGATTCCCCTGCCATAAAAGATAGAAGAAATAGTTTGCATGCCATAAATCTATAATTATTAATATTATAATCATCATCACCACCACGACCACCATCAGTGTTACTATCTTTGATCGCATGCACGCTCATGCACCCACCCCCACTCACGCCAAAAAAAAAAAAAAAACGTGTTTCTGTACACTTCAGTTCCTGTTTCATCTACAACAAGATTTCATAGTTTTAATATGGTTTATTACTTGATTTTGTAGTTCTCTGAATTATCCATTCAAGTGCTTGATCCGTACTGAAACTGAATAAATGCTTAATTTCCCCTATATATAGCTTTAGTCTTGATTTCCAATTTTATATTTTTTTTTATGTTGTAGGTGATATTGCTGCCCTTGGCTGGTGGGACTTGTTCATAAATTATGGGTACTATTCCTGACCTTCAATAGTCTTTTACCTTCAACCCTTCTCTCTGTAATCAGTGTTTACATGGCTGCAATGCTGAGATATGGCTTATTTTGTGTTTCTGTAGTATCGCTGAGTGCTTTGCATTTCTTGTCTGTACAAAATGGTCAAATCCGGCGATTCATAGAAATTCTCATACAATAGAAGCAAGTTCATCATCAACTGCGATTAGATATCTTGACTGGAACAGCAGTTTGGTGGTATCTTCGGAGGATCGCTCCCGCGATAGAATGTGTGGTCTGCAAGACATTGGTGGCCACATTATGAAAATTCCAATTATTTTTTTTCAAATCCTCCTTTGTATGCGCCTTGAGGTATTCATTAGACGTGTTGACACTGGTTAATTGATTACTGAACAGTCTCTCTAGAATTTTTTTATCAACTAAGTAATATGGTTTTTAATCAGGGAACACCACCAGTTGCTGGACATATTCCTCTTCCAATCATCTTTTCTCCAATTTTTGTGCTGCAAGCAGCTGGACTCTTGTTTTCTGCATCAAGATTAGTAGAGAAAATTGTTATTTTACTACGAAGTGAAGCTGTCAGAGGAAGATATTTTACATACTCTTCAAGAGTTCGTGATTGCTTTGCTTTCTTGCACCATGGCTCCAGGTATTGTCCACAGATTGGGTATTAGATTGAAGGCCATGCCTCATCCAGCGAGACGGCGGTTATTTACTAATTATCTGATTCAGGTTTTTTAACAATGGTTGGAATACCTCGTTCTAACTTTTGCATATTTGTGAATTTTCAATGAGGCTGCTTGGCTGGTGGTCGTTAGATGAAGCAAGTCGAGAAGAGCAGGCACACCTCTTACAAGATGGGGTCTCAGGGTAAGATTTTTAAACCCTTACAACGTATCTAGACATCGCTGCCTGAAGACTGTGTATATATATGATCAAATGTTAGCTTATTAAGAAATGGCATCTCATAAATGAGTGTGAGCTAAAATGAGATGGCGCGGTGCATATCTGGTAAAACAAGAAGAGGAAGAGAATTAGAAATGACCACATCTTCTCAGTTGGTTAAGGTAGCATCCATTGAAAATAAATTGTGGGAGAGTTATTTGAGATGGTTTGGGAACATCCAAACGAGGTAATTAGAAAGGATTTGAGCATTTATGGTTTAAGTTTGGAGGTGACTCTTGATAAAGCAAAGTGGGAAAAAGGGTATCGTTCTAGTATTTTGTGACTTTATTGCCACTATGTGGTAAGTTTCTAAGAAGAGATCCTTGACACACCCCGTAAAGTACGAATTTGCACAAAAACAAATTCAACAAAAAAGAGAGAGCTATGAGGCTGCAAAATTTATAATAAATAAAACTCTTAACCAATCTATTTTGGGTTCCTAAACTTTTTGAGGGAACCATAGCATTTAAAAGAAGCTACCATAACAGTCAGTAATGGAAATCTGATCCTAATAAAAGAAATTTGTTCTTAATTCACTTTATACCATGCACTTTCTTTATAAAAAGCAATTTATGTGGCAAATAGGTTACAGCTTTTTTTCGTGCAAGGTTGCATGTAAGCTACACAGTTAGCTACTGGTATTGTCATGACATCGTGGAAAGTAACTAATTTGACCTCGTGTGAGAAGTTCGGCAATGCAAGTTGCAGTGCTTTTTCCCTCACATCTTTTCAACCACTAATTTTGACTTGATAAATAATTTTTGTTTGCTTTATTTTCTTTGGAACTTTGTGCTACATTAATGCAGTTCTTCATTTGTTTTCAACATCTTTCATAATAATTAACTTCATTTGTGTTCTATCTTGGATCAAATCTCTAGTGATGCTACAAGTGTAGATGTGTTCCATGTGGTAGTTTAGCACAATGATTTATTTTTATAAATGATACAGTTATAACACTTTTTGCGGTTATCCACCCGATATAGTGAAGAAAATGCCAAAGAGGGATCTCGCTGAGGAGGTAAATATAATCTCTTCAATTTAGAACAGTACAACCATATTTTCGTTCTATGTACTTCTCATCATATTCCAGCTTACTACAGACTTAATCTCAGTTTCTACTTAATTCTTTTGTTTGATCCTCTTGTTTAAAGGTTTGGAGACTTCAAGCTGCTCTTGGCGAGCAAGTGGAAATTACCAAATACAACCAACAAGAGTATGAAAGACTTCAACATGTAACAATCTTAGTCTCGACTAATGGTTTCTTACGTAGTTGATGCTTCGCCAACATCTAATACTTAATTTTCCATGCCATGCTGATGAATTATGTAGTATGCTGTTCTTTTCTTTCTTTCTTTAAATATCCTTTTTCCCCAATAAATTTAATTGTCAAGAAGTTATATTTTTAAAGTAAGTTGGATGAATATTTTTCAACCCAAAAGAATGATAGTAATAAATATTTCCAATATTGCCGACGACGTCTTTTATAGTCAGAGATCATATCTCTATTACCTACATCTGTTATCAAAGATCTTAATCTTTATTAACTACATCTTCATAGATACAATAGCATATTGAACAACCTTAAAAGTGGATCAAACTGAACAAAAGCAGCCTAAAAGAGAACTTTTTTCTCACATTCTTCACAATAAAGGCACAAGTTTATTGGTTTTTTTTTTTTTTTTTTACTGAATTATATTTTCTGTTTGAATGCTCTTTAAAATTTATAACCTCATTCTGAAGTTGATTTTCCAACTATTTTATTGTAATTCTGTGCAGGAAAAAGTTCTATGTAGAGTCTGTTTCGAGGGAGAGATTAGCCTGGTTCTTCTTCCATGTAGGCACCGCATTCTGTGCAGGTACAATTAATTGGCTAGTTCTCTGCAGCTCATTTAACATGTGCTTTCTTTGTTTACATATTAATTGGTCTTTAATTTCGTGCAGCAACTGCTCTGATAAATGTAAGAAATGCCCTATTTGTCGTGTCTCTATTGAGGAACGCTTACCTGTATATGATGTATAGACAGACTTGTATGTACCTAAGCTGTAATGTATTTGAAAGGGTAGATGCAGTTTTCTCTGCAACTCTTGGAATTAGTGAGTTTTGCTTTGATCGAACTTACAGAAGCTAACTTTGACCTCACTGTAATACCCTTATTTTCATTCCTTTGTAAATATGAGGGAGAAAGCTGTATATCTAATTCCTTTGGTTCCAATTTTGGTATTTCTGGTATTGAGAGCTTAGGGGTAAAGAATGCTCATCAAGGCTCTACATCTTGTGTTTGAGTGTGCTTCGAAGTTAAAAGCATGCGCTTTTTTCTTTCAGAAAATCTATTTTGTCCACTATGCTCATTAAACGTGGATGTTACTATTAAAGAGGTACACAACTTGTATGGTATTGGAGCAATATGCCAGAATGACCTGCAAATGCTGTTGCTATTGGGATTAGAAACACCTTATTTTTTTGTAAATGGAATGAGTTATTTCCAAGATTGATGGTTGTAGAATAGAACATGAGAATACCAAATACTACCTCCATCTCGTAAAGATATGTTTGGTTTCCTTTTTCGTCCGTCTCAATTTGTAGGCCATTTTCCTTGAAAAATTATAGATAAATTTTAATTTTTTAATATATACACTAATCTTATTTAAATCATTAAAATTAAATAATGTGGGGGTATATTTGAAAAAATGTAAGAAATGATTGTAATTATATTAAGGATAATTATATTACCACTGTAAATTTTAATTACTACACCACATTATAATCACATTAAAGTTAAAATACAATTTTAATAAGTACACCACAATAAATTTACAATTATATTCCTAATTTAATAAAAAGAAAAAAAAATTGAAAAGAATACAATATTATGGTGTGCTTATCACCAATATTAATCCTCATTTTCTCAACCTTTCATCTCATTATTTCACAGCCATTGGAAACGAAAGATAAGGTTTCTAATCTCGACCTTCATAGGCTAAATGTGCCTATTGAGAAAATGATGCACATATTATTTGCCAGCATCTCAAATGCTAGTAGTGGTTACTTTGATGTTTTCTAAAATGTTAGGCTCGTTTGAGAGCATTGAAAATGGTGACAATTGTCGTTTTCCAAGAGTTTTTTTTTTTTTTGGTGGTTCTTTCAACTTAGATGACGATTCATTTATGTCTAAATTGTGATGATGAACTTTTATATCGTTAATTTACGTAAACAACATGGATCTAAGTGATAAGTATATTTTATACACTTATTCGTGATCTAAAATAGCGATATTTGATAGCTCTTCTGATAAAATATATCATAAATTATTGTATTTTATGTTATATACGTAAAATTCAATAGTTGAACGGGGAATCGCAAGAAAGAAGCAAAAAATGGTGAAAATGGCGAAATCTAAAGTTTGAGAACCAAATTGCAAATTCAATAGTTGATTCGGACCACGAGATGATACTTTGAAGATTGCTACGAGACAATTGGATGGAATTAGAATTCAAAAAGGAATGAAATATGATCAAAATATTATCACAATCAATGTCTAATCGCACAAGTTATATTCTAGATTTTTTGTCGAAGATTGAGACCCATTTTTAGCATAGTAAACGTCTGAATTGGAAAAATTCTATTTCAATCATGCTTCAATCGGATTTCAAGAGAGAAAGCTATTATCAAAATACTAACTGCTGTACAGAAACAAAAAATCTGCGTGCGAAGACAACTTTCCTTATTCGATTGGAACTCTTTTGGAAGTCAATTTGAACATGTTTTTCAACTAATTTTCGACTCCTACAAATACATAACAGCAGAATACATATTGAAGACCCCTCATATATATATTACACTCCAATATTCATCAATTATTATCATCAAATGAGGAAATTTATAGTTTTTGTGAGTGGATTGAAGAGGATTTGCAAGAATTCAATCAAGTAAAGATTCAAACCTTATTTTTGGACAAAGAAAAGAATGTGCAAGTGGAGATTCATCAAGAAATCATTGAAGAGATTCAAGATTTTAAGATTCATCTTCATCTTCTCAATTTATCAAAAATTCGGGTTATATCTTTTCACTTAAGTATGTTTTCTCGTATTTTCGATATCTTACTAAATTTATACATTGCTAGGATGAGATGAACCCTTGTTATGATATTTTTAGTTAATAATTAATTATTTTGATTTTAATTTGATTTGATTTGTGGATGTTTATTATTGTTTTATCGTTCTTTTTAATTGCTTGATCACCAATTAAATTGTTAGTGAATTTTATTATTATTGAGAGAGACAATAGTGTTTAAGTACATTATAATAAACATTATAAGGTTCGATAGAGGATAGAAATATACTTCTATGATTTATATGGTTTCAATAGGTGTTCTAGTGCTTGTTAATGTATTTTATCATAATTGCATCTTTTATCGAGAGATAGAAGGGTCACATGAGAAGAAATTTGATCACTATCGAGAGAGACTTTCAATTAAATTAGGAACATTGACCAACATGAATTATTTCAAATTATCATTAATTGTTACACTAAAAATCAAATAATAAGTGGGATTCGACATTTTAGCAATGCATATCACATATTTGAAAAATATATTTACTTGTTTTCAATAGTTTAGTTGATAATTTAGTGATTAGTATAGAAAACTCAAAATTTATTTGTTATTCGATTAAGGTTACTTTTAATTTGAACTCGATTAAATACTTAGTCTTCGTGTGTTCGACATTCTATTCATTGTTATATTACTTGTTCACGATCACGTTCACTTGCGAGAAATCAAACGATCATTAAGAAACAGTAATGGGAATGCAATCTATGCACTTGGATTATGAAGAAGAATCTTCTGTATGCAATTAATTGCTTTTTCAGAAGATAAAAGAAATATTGTTTAACAAAATAGACGTAAAATGCATTCTCAATTTTTGACCTGGAATGGACAAACTTCAAAAAGTTCATTCTCTTTTAAAAAATTGGTTGCGTGTGATCATTTGTTTAAAAAGTTATATTCTCAAAAGTCGGCAATCTCATTGGTAATTATGTTTTACTATACATTTTGGGAACTTTGATCAAAATGTTCAAGGCATCCTTCTTACCTTTCTTTGATGAACTGTCATTATATGTGATGCCTTTTGTCTTTAATTGTTTAGATTTGTTTCTAGTCTCGACCTTAATAAGAAGCATGCCCGATCATGAGGCAAGGCGGATGAGGGGCCTCATTTTTTGCCCAAATCTTTTTTTCTTTTGTCTAAATGAATCAAATGGAAATTTTCATTCTCTCATTCCCTTCAACTCCAATCGTCGTGACTCCATCTCCGGTCTCTCCTTCCCTTTTTTTTTCCTCCAGTTCTTTCATTTTCCTTTCACTCTTTCACAAATCACAATTCACTAGATTCACATTTCAAAACAACAGATAAAAAATCAGTTGGCCCTTTTTTCAACCTTAACCGCGCGAGTCGCTAGTCGAGGTCAACCGTCGACTAGGCCTTACTGTGCTTCCGTTGGTACTACGCCAGTTTCATAGACCTTGGATTAACTACAACCAGTTTGATAACAATGGTGATGAGTCTGATTCTTAACATGTAATTTTTTTTATTTTTTTTTTTGTTATTACTCAACGTACAACTCCGGTCTTCTCTCCTTTGCAGTAGAATCAACATCATTTGAAAAATAGAAGCACAAATATTGTAATTGAGAATTCAATTTACACCTTCCAGAAAATAGCACATTTTTACATAATATACAGTAAACTCCAACCCAAAAGGCAAAAATAAGTGATATTTTTTTCCACAATTACCTGAATTAAGGGGCTTTTGTGGCGGTAATTTGCCTTCTAATATTTCAATTCGAAAAGTGACGGGGAGATTGATGTCGCATGATAAAAAAGAAATGGGAACTCATTTCCATTCGTTCTGGCTTATAATTATTATCCAAAATAATTAATTCTGAATTTCTACATGAAGATGAGAGTTCAGAAATTGAACAGTGGAAAATTCGTTGATTGAACTTTGCACGACTGCAGTTCCCTTTTGTAAATAATTCTAGTGGGTTTTGTGAGAGTTAATTAAATAGTTCTGAAAAATTTGCTGAATGGAATTACATTTGAAATTTTCAAGTTGAACTGCTCAATTTTATATTTAAACTCATTTCTAGGTTCTACGTAGGTTTTGATAATCTCTTCCTATTTGGTCATAAAATTCTTGGCATTTCCAGGGTCCTTGAAAGTGTTTCAAATGCTCATATGTCGACACTCTTGGAATTGAAATGATGAGATAATTTTTGTACTGTGTATAGTTTACCTAAAAGTATTCCATGTTCATGTTACTGTGAGTAGTTTATTATATGTTATTGAATTGATGCACTGTTAGATGTGACTACTAGCTTGTGAGATGTGATGGTGGAATTCTCAAGAGTATAATTCCATAATTTTCGTCGAAATTCTGCTTCTCAAGTAAGCGATGACTTGCCCTAATTTATTATTGAATATATTGAAAATGTTTGAAACCTTGTCAACTAATATAAATGTAGCATGGTTGGGTTATATGAATGGTTATTGTAGGATCAATTGCACAAGCGCACGTAGTTACTATATTGAAAACATTTACGTTGATTTTTGGGGCCTAATTTATGGAGTTCACCTCGAACTCCGAAAATCACAGGACCAACCCTGGTATGAAGGTTCAAAATCTTTACTCTTATATGGACTCCACCCTTTAACTCCACCATTGAATATTTGATACGAAGCGTACTAAATAATAAATTGATAACAATCGTATTAAATTCATAATAAATTTGTTCGAATTAATAAAAAAAATTAGATTCTTAATTTTCAAACTTGACTAATAAACTGAAAAGTGTTCATTCGTAAATCATGGTCAAATAGAGTATAATTTTATTTACCGTGAGGAAAAGAAAATTATATTGCCATCGTGGAAGAAAGCAAAAGTCACCAAAATAGCTATGAGCAATGAGATGCTAAGGAAAAATAAAGAAATAAAGAAATTATGTTTTATATTTGTGGTGTAACAATAATTTGTTTAATTAAAAAGTATATTAAAATCTTAATTATGTAATTTTACTTAACGATATTTAATTAAAAAAGAAAATTGTGGTTTACTTAATAAAATTTGTAGTGGTAATATAATTACCTTTATATTAATTATATTTTTTTAATCTATGTGAAAATAGAATAAGTCTATTTTTATGGAACGAAAGTAGTATAATTTACTCCCAAGTCCCGCCAAACAACTTCCTTTTCCTCCTTTGTTTCAATCAACAATATCATTATGATGTCGAATCATGTCAACTGTCTATATCTTAGCCTTCGAGTAATCAATGCTATAGATGTAATCAATATTAGATTCATATGCAACAACATCACAACAACGCGTTGCTAACATTTCATGAATTAAAGGCACATAATGTTGAGACGGTACTTTCACTGTTTAATGGACTTTAAGAAACTTGGTGATCAAGAATGAGAGGCACTAATTGTTGAGAGTCAAGGAATTAATAATCCAATTATGTTTGGTATACATCATTGTTTACACTTTGCTACATGACATTATTCAATAGAACCGTTTAAAAAAAAAAAATTCAACTAATTATTTGTTTACAACAATGCAAATGTCAACAATGGTGTAATAAATGAGTGTACAAATAACATAATCTTTAAAGTTCATATTGCGGAACAAGTAAATCATAACTATTCACTTTTAAGTAACTCATTTTTTTATAGATGGAGGAAACTATAATTTGCATGTCAAATCAATATCATGCCCACAAATATTCCTAACTATGTAAACAATTGTCACAACATGCTAGAGTCCCTAAAGCAAGACGGGGGTCTTTAACGCAAGGACAATTTATTAAATACCACAACTAAATGCACCAATTCTTCCAATAATAGGATAGTAAATATTGAGCAGTTTTATATATTCAACAAGCTCTTCACCATTCTAAGAAACCTGATTATAGACAAGATAATACAATTACCCGAATAGACTTTATTTTACTTATCTATCTATGATATATTAAATATCATATCAAGTGAGAATCATTTTTTGAATGATTTTATCTGTACTATAATTCAATTATTTTTAATAATTCATTACTTTTTGTTTTTTAGTATGTATTTAATTAATATCATACTTTTCAGTTCTCAATATATATTTAATTTATTAATCATTTGAACAATATTATCATTAATTATTTTTTCAATTATTTAGGTATGATGAATGCATATTTGACACATTCATTACCTTACTTTTCGTTTTTTCAATATGTACTTGATTTATTTAATCATTTGAACAGTATTATCATGAATTATTTTATCAATTATTTAGTTATGATTAATATATATTTGATAGATTTATTCCACTTGACTCGCCAATAAATTAAATTTATTAATTTTTTTGAAGCAAAAGATGAATACTTTTAGAGTTTTCTTTCAATTGATTTATACAATGAATGTTAAGATGCAGAGAATGTAAATGGAGGGACTTAATGCGTATATATAATAAATAATTTCAATTAATATATGCAATGCATATTAATCGAATATGAAGAAAGGATGATATTAATTGAATGTTCACTTCATATCAAAAGAATAAATGGAGGAACTATTCTAATTGTTTTCCTCAACTATTTAAATTATTTTTACAATTGATTTTTATTTCATTTGAATCAAAAGTTCATTTCACATAAACAATTTGTATTAATTATATTTCATATTTTTCACATCTTATAATATTATTGTTATAGCACCTATAAAATATTTCAAAATAACATGCAATACACTTTTAATTATGACTAGTACATAATAAAAGACATAAATAATACAAGAAAATTAATAAATAACAAATAATAAATAAGTAACGCTATTAATGATAATGATTCAGTTGAAGTTCCCGTTTCACAGTCCAATGAAACTAGAAGTCATTTTAATTGCATTAAATAACGAATCATGAAACTTATTGATGACTAAAAGTGACATGGTAGATTTAGATAAACTTAATAGAATTTTGGTAGTGTAATTCCTAGAATTTAGGAAAATTAAAAGATATATTGATTAAAGCTTGGAATGTATGGGAGACAATACATTGAACCCCTTAGGGATGAGGCATTGTGTTCTATTTATATACCTTTGCCATAGTTGGCTTGGCCGCCCAAAGTTATATCAACTACAATGCTTCTCTTGAGGTGTGTGCCACCACCTTGATTTGAGATTTTTGATTGGTTGTCGAGATTATTTTATCAGTCATCATGTTGTCTAAGTAATAGCTGAGGCTTTAAGTCATTATTATTTGCCTCCTATATAATCATTGATAGTTTTCAATTGGTTGACAATGAGGTGCTAACATCATGGTTACCACATGTCGTCTTGGGAGAGGTCAAGAAGGTTGTGGTAACATCAGATAGTCACGATAACAACAATGAAGTCTTAGGACTATAGGTCGAGTTGATCTCATATTTCTTTAACTCCTCTTTGAAACAATTATCGTTCTTTATAAGCTTTCTTTTGTTATGTAAAGTAGGTATGAGGTGATTACGAGCTCCGATACGAACAAAACTTATTGCCACTTGGATTGAAAATTCACAAGTGACAGTAGCATTTTTCTTAACAAATACACATGATAAGACACTTTAATAAATTAGACAGACAACAAGTGCGTGAATGAACCCTTTTAACTTCCATTATTTCTCCTTGAATTATAATTCACTTTTTTTTTTTTATTAATTACATATTCTCCAATAAAATAATATTATACGTAAATTCAAAAACTTTTTTTAACTACACATTTTCTAAAAAATTACTATTCCTCTCGTTATAATGTGAAATAATGGGGACCAAATGGACACTGAATATTCTCCATCGATAGTCCACGTTGTCAAGAAATGCAAGTTAGGATCAATTTATAACAAAATCTACTGATTGGGCCAGTGCTGCAACTTTCCCAATAAAATTAAGGAAAAATTGCAGCAGCGATCTATAATATTTTCAGTTTTTATACTTTCTCATAACCTTTAATTTGTGCCTACGAATATCCATAATCTTTCAGAAATATGTAGCGGAAGTCCAAATGATTGGTTCCCGTCCAATTGATGGTAAGTTGATCAAATAAATTGATTTTGACCAAATTTAAAAATGTTAAAATGATAACTTTGTTTTTTTTAATCCCTTTTTATTCATTAAAATAATTAATACAAGGAAAAAAGAAAAGAAAAGAAAATTGCTCATCATCGCTCTTATTCACCCCACCCTACCCCCTAAACCAAACCAAATGAACCTTCTGACCACCACCACTCGCCACAGTCACAGTCACAGTCACAGTCGTCCATTCCGACGACCTTTTTTCACCCATTTAATCTTCTTTCCCAACCCAATCTCCACCTCCATCCCAAAACAAAATCAAACCCAGGATTGTTCAAGATTGCACCTCCAGATTGTTTAAGATTTTTCATCCAACTTGTTCAAGAAACACATGGTTTTCAGATTTATGTGTGAGAGAGAAACAGAAACCCACCATTTATAAATTTCTCTCGGCTTTACTCCATCACTTTGAAAAACAAAATTTACAATAGCTGAAGAGAGAGAAAATACACTATCACTTCCACAATCTTTGGCCAATAAATTCAGAAAAGTCTCCCAACAGCTTGTCAAAATGATGTCTTTGATTTGAAAAATGTTTTCGCTCATGCAAATGGAGAAATGTCGATGGATTCCAAAGTTGCCCCTCGAACCAAAGAATTCACTTTGCAGCAACGATTTTCCAAAACTTATACAATCTGTTCGTGTGGCATTCGTATCTAATGGAAAGACTACAAGAAGAATTCAAGAAAATTTCAGATGAACTATGAAATTGCAGAAATAATGGGATGTTGGATTGGTTAGAGTAGCAGCTGTGCACCGACACAGTGGGATCTACTGTTGCTTCATAAATTGTGGCGGGCCATTCGAAATTCTTTATATAAACTTTTCAAGTGGAAGCCCATCGATCTTTGGTGTTGGTGTTGGTGTTGGTGGCGAATGTGAGAGAGAAAGAAGGGGGGTTGAACGGCAGAGATTTGGGAAGATGAGCATCTGTGGTTCTGGGGGGTTTAGGGTGAGGATGGGAAAGGTAAAGTGATGTGGAAAGAAGATGAGGGTTTTTCTTTTCTTTTTGGGTTTTTCAATTTAATTTATATGAGATTGACGAAAATGTCCTTTCTTAAAACTGTCAAAATATTAATTTTTACTGTCAATACCATCCATTTGAACTTTTGGTGCATATTTTTAAAAGTTTATGGATATTCGCTGATACAAATTAAGAATTAGGGTAACATTTATAAAAATTAAAAAGGTAAGGGACCGCTATTACAATTTTCCCTACAAACAAATAAAACATGAAAATCCAAACGTAGAAAGAGACCCTAATTTTGCTCCAACAAAATTCATTTCAGTCGTGTAAGAATCAAAACTTTTCAAAATTAGACTAAAAAAGAACCTTCAATCCAACTTATATTTACAGCAAATTCCCATACAAGATCTTGATTTCTTTTTCTAAATTTCGTCTCCCGGATTGTTCATCCGATATTGGCAGATCCAAAATGCTTTTGGCTGATTACAGCTTCTGCATACGTGTGCAATTTAGGTAATAATTGAACCTTTTATTGAATGTGAGTTAAAGAACAAATTCGTATTAATACGTGTTTCTGTTTCGTAAACGTATGCTAATTTGTTGGTTCAAGGCTTAATTTTGATGCTTTTATGTGGGTTTCCCTCTTTCAGAAAGAAGTTTGTTTCTTTACTCGGATGATAATCACATTTTCAGTGCCTTTTATGAATTGAGTTTTTTTTTTTGTCTGATTTCAAGCATTTTCTTATTTTGTGATTTCTTGAATTGAGTTAATTCTAACTTCCATTTACTTTGCATGAATGATGATTCAAATCAACCCCTGTATTTTAAGAGTTTTCCTCATTTCCCTGGATATATGTGGTGGATCTTGTCATCTTGATTATTATTCCGCCAATTATTGCATATTCTTGGGTTCTATTTTGTCATAAGGAGCTCTCTTTTCCTGAGAAGGTTATACATCTTATACTAGTTGCAGTTCCCTTGGGAATTTTTCTCCTTTCGGGTTTGAGTTGGTGATACAACTTTGCAAATTTCAGTGATCAAGACATATCCTATGCTGAAAATGGAGTGCATTTGATGGATGACCGGTGGTTTTGGGCTAGCTGAAAATGAACCGATCTCCTACATTTTCTGTGAAGTCAGAACCTGACTTAAAAGTCGATGAAAGATCTTTGCAGAAATGGATCGTTGCATTTTGTATCATTAGGTTTGATCTAGAGCAGGGTCAGCTCATTGAGGAGTGTTATCCACCTGGCTGTCTTAGCCAAAATGAAGAGCTTGAAGTTGCCTTTAGTTCTTTTCCAGATTCTGTTTCCCAGCATCATAACCGGTCAAGCATCCATGATTGTATCTTCTTCTTCCGCACTAGGAGAAGGGAAACTTCTCAAGTGGTCAATGTGGCACCATCAGACATGGTTGAAGTAGATAAAAATGAAGTATCCCAAGAGCCAGTGACTGCAGGTGTGCTAAACCTAAGAAATAGAAATTTCCATAGCTTTACCTCAAAATACTTGCATGGGTTTGTGTTTAATAGGCAGAGACATGATGAGAGGTTAAAGCGAGGCGGTGAACAAAAATCGGTGGTAATTCTTTCTCACAGCCCCTACTCTAGTGTGTTTAGGCCTCTGTTACAAATCATGGGCCCTTTGTACTTTGACCTTGGAAAGAAAGCTCTTAATTATATTGCTGCCTATGTATCAAGGTGGCCTACCCCTATCCCTGGACAGCTAATGGAGCTTCCTATTGGCAATGCGGTACTTAAAGTGAACTTACCGCCTTCTCATAGCTTGCCATCAGATAATGGCGTGTTCTTTGAGGACTCTGCTTCATCACTGGCTCCTCTGCTTCCTTCAAATCAGTCTGTACCACATGGTTTATTTCATGATTCAGATCTTTTTGGCGCATTTAGGGGGCTACTGATGCAGCTCTGGAAGTTGTGGGAGTTGTTACTCATTGGGGAGCCCATTCTAATCATAGCACCAACACCTCCACAGTGTTGTGAAGCTGTTTCTGGTCTAGTTAGTTTAGTTGCCCCTCTTCTTTGCAGCATTGACTTTAGGCCTTACTTTACTATTCATGATCCAGAATTTGCGCATTTAAACAGTCTTCCAGAGGGGGCTTCATTTCCTCCGATGATTCTGGGTGTGACAAACCTCTTTTTCTTAAAAGCGCTGCGTAATATGCCTCACATTGTTTCAGTTGGTAGTCCTGCTTCAAATTCAATTCGTTCTGCCATTGGTTCCAGGGCTTCAACTGGGGGAAATCCTGCTGGACATGAAGGATTAAATCAGCGTCTTTCTTTAAGGAAGTTTTCTCCATCAAATTTCTTGAATGCTGTGAAGTTGAGGAGAGATGGCCCTCTATGTCTGATGACAGAGCACAAAGAAGCCATTTGGACAAATTATGCTGCAGTGACAAAGCCGGATACGTCTATCCTGAATAGGCTTGTTGATGCGGGCATGTCTCCAAGAGTTGAGGAGTCTATGTCAGTTGTTAACAACGATATATTACGTCGCCATTTTTTGGAGCTCACCACTAATTTCTTGGCCCCTTTTGGCCCATATTTCAAAGCATCAACACCTTCTGAAGGATCATCTCCATTTTCTGATCCCCCTCCCCTACCCTCATTCCATACTGAGGACTTCCTATCGAACTTATCAGCAAGAGGTCCTGGCAAATTTCTACTAAAGAGAATGAGGTCAAATTGGCTGGATCTATACAGGTAATGATGTTAAATTTCCACTTCTTGTTATAGTGATTG
>CAIGRB010171867.1:75004-114619 GCA_903798255.1 Fraxinus quadrangulata | reverse complement strand
CAAGAGCTGTTTCTTAACCCTATCCATGACCATTAAAAATTAGATTTCTGTTGAAAGGATGATTGTACTCTTATTCTCAATTAAAATAGGAGATAAAATAGAAAAAGTAAAATAAAATGAAAAAGCAAAGAGGTTGTATACTTAATAAGCTGAAAAGATTGAGGATGTAGGTGTTACAAAGGCCATAAGTTGGGATCTTTGCTGCAATTTCCCTTTTAACTATGACTGGCACAACCTAGACTACTAAGCAAGTTTCTATCAAAGTGACCATAAAGCTCTAGCCTCTAGCTACTAAACAATAAAGGAAAACGTGTTTGGCAGTGTATTCATCTTTCTTATGGAGATATATAATTGTCATTTGTAAGATTAATTTGTTGAGTTGTTTCCTCGCCATGAAGTGACTCTATCCTTCCATGCTTGCTTCCCTAAATTACATTTTCTGCTTCCTTGTAAATATTTAGGTAGAGACTAATAACATATTTTCTCCTATTTCTGTCTTCTATTTCACTAGAGCTTCTTAAAGTTTTTGCAACATTACTATTACACTTTCCTTCTCCTGGTCTTTACATTTTCACCACAAGTTAGGGTTGCAAAATATTTCTCAATTACTTTTCACCACATTACCGTCTTTTGCTTAGATACCTTCGACAACAAAAGGCAGGATATTCCTGCTGCAAAGGCTTCTTTTCATACCATACACCAGTCCAAAATTGAATCCTATCCCAACTCCATAGATTACTCGTTTTGCAAATTTGTACCATCTGATACCAATGCTCCTCTATATGGTCATATCCAATGTTAAGAGAATTCCTAATGCATCTGTTACCCTCCTAAGCTCTTATTTAATTCTCATTAGTTTATTGCTGTTACTTGCATCTCTGGAAGATCTCAATTTCCCCAAGAAGCACTTCTTGTATTGAAGTCTTAGACATGGTCATATCTGCTAAATTTTAGAACTCATCTGGTTTATGTCAATTTTTTAATCATTGAGATTGAGGTGGTTTATACTTCTATGCAGGCGGTTCTTGAAAGGACACAACTTTTTGCCATGGTTTCGGAGAAAGCGTGCTGTTGCGGAGCAAGAACAATATAAATTGTGGAGGCAAGCTAGTATTAATACGAACATACAGAAGTTGATATCTAAAATGTCTGAATTGGAAATTGTTGATTTGTTCAATGCAATTGAGAGACAGCTTCTAGGAGAAATGCAGGCAAGTGCTTTTTCTAAATTCAAGTGAACTCTTTTGGTTCTCATATTGGGTTTCTGTAAACTTATGTACGAAGGTATGCCCATTGATATTGTATTCGGACAAAACAGTTTCAAGAACTAGATAAATGACACATAGAGAATGTATTCTATTAAGGGCCGTTTGGCGTGGCTTTTGAAAAGTCAAAAGGAGCTTTTGAGACCCAAAATCTACTTTTGGACCCTTCTTAACTAATTTTATGAAAGTGCTTAGGTAGTTATAAGGGCATTTAGAGGAAGTTGGTCCAATGTGACTTCCTCTAAAAGTACTTCCGGAATAGGGAGTGCTTTTAAAAAAATTAATTTCCAAACGAAAATTAAGGCAGCTTCCTCCAAAAGCTCTTCTTTAGGAAGCAGAAGCAAAAGATAAAGCAAAAACAAAAGCCATGCCAAATGGTCTTGACAGTCATATTATCCTAGAGGTAAAAAATTAATTTCCAAACAAAAATTAAGGCAGCTTCCTCCAAAAGCTCTTCTCCAAGAAGCATAAGCAAACTAAAAAGCAAAAACAAAAGTCATGCCAAATTGGCCATGACAGTCATATTATCCTAGAGGTCAATGTATGCCCTAAAATTATCCTCCCCCCAATGGCTTGGGAAATTGAGGAATTGTATATTTGAAGGCTTTTTAAGTAGTCCATTTATGTTTCATGCTAGAGAATCATTTCACTCACTAAGGGTGTTTACTTGGCTAATTTTTTCTTGCAGTTGAGTGTCAAATTCAGATAACTCTGCCATAGATTTTTCCTTCATGTAGGCTGTATTTGGATCTTACTATTTTGACGTCAATATTTTCTCTTGATATTGTTACTCAATTAGTGTGGACACTGAGAACATTTTGAGTAGACTTGTGGTATTGTGACGGAATAGTGTATGGTATCATTAATTGCATTAAATAAGTTGGAAATGTAATCATAGAGCTGAAAAGTGGAACTTTGGCTTAATTTGTATATAATACTTGCTGCTCTTGAGCGTAGGAGTAATAACATGGTCCTTTAGTGTATCTTAACAGTTTGTTTGTCTATTTTGTATTTCCTAAAATTGTTCTCTTTTTAGCCCCTGAAACACATGGAGATCGCTATGCTTGAAGATGGAAATCAACTTGATATTGGTCTTATACCATCTAATTGTTATACATGAATATAAATTGTTCACTTCAAAAGGTTTTAATTGAATCTTGAGAACCAACTCCTAGTTTGCAAAGAATCCAAGCATGTTAATTTAGATGGAGATAGACAACTAGAACTTCTGACACTTGGTCTTTGAGTTGTTATTGGTTTAAAAATTTCCTAGTAAGCTGCATTTAGGTATTTTGCCTGCGCTGTAGGAAATCCTAAATCAGTGTCATAATAAGCTTGGTGTATGACTAATCCGCCCTCTCATAACCTTTAATAATGGTGTTTAATTTAGTATATGATGGTTCAGTGTCAGGCAGGATGAAGCTTGGTTGCATTTTTGGTTGTACAGGAAGTATGAAACTAAATGTGAATTATTGATTTTGTGAAAGCATGATGTAATTTGAAGCCTTGTAAAATTTCTCCAGAGGCAATATCTATTTCTATGTTGCTTCCACGGTTCTGTACCTTTCTGGCGAAACTAGTGAAACTGTTTCTTTAAGGTTTTCTGCTTTAGTTGTTGGGGAAAAGGCAGGTGTTTATGGTTTCCTTTCACAATCAATTCTTCATTGATAGCTGAGTACACCAGCAGTACATAAGAGTGACTTCAAGTGTGTTCAGTAATCAAGTTGAGCTCAAATTCAGCAAAATTTATTTGTAGGCTGTGTTGTCAAAATATCATAGTCATTTTAGCATGACATAAAATAGATTTAAATTGTTTTAAAATAAATATTTAATTGCTTTCATAGTTACGTCTAGTTTATTGTACTTTTGTTTCTGTTTCTGGAAAACTAAAAGTAATATCTTAGTCTCATACTTCAACTTTAATAACTATATATTTTAAGTCATAGCATAGTTAAAGCTTTCACATATTAGGCTTGATTGATCCCAGGATATTGTTTATTTCAATCAAGTTATGCTCGTTTTCTTTATGCATTCTGCTTTGCTTGTCTATTTTGCACCTCTAAAATACACTAAAGCAAGCTACCTTCTAAAGGAAACAAGAATGTGAAGTGAGAGAAAACAAGAAAATTTATTTGTCCCAGTCATTCAAACTGTATCAGTACAATCTAGAACCTTTCTTCTAGAAAGATGACTAGCTTCACTAGATGTTTTTGCTTTAAAGAAAAATATTAGGTGTTTGTCTTAAGTCGTGAAGCCTAATTATTGCTATTTTGCAGAGCTAATATACTGATCGAGGTTAGAGAAGGAGCGTATTAGGAATTTTTGTTCTAATAAATTTCGATTTTAGAAAAGTGGGAGGCGTTATTGGGCTTTTGTATTACCATCATAAAAGATAGAAAGAGATGTTAAATAAGATATGTGTGCGATTTTTTTTTTTGTAAACTTCTTTTCATAATAGTGAATTATTGCAAGTAAATATGAACCTCTATAAATCTTGTGTGACCTTACTTTTTTCTAATTGATTGTTCTTGGTGGAATAGAATTAGAAGTTTCTAATTCTCAACAGTTTGTGATGCCCAGAAAAATCTAGTAAGACTTTTTTCAACTCTACAATGGTCTTGCACAACATGTTGCTTATTTTTGAAGTAGAAATGTATTGATGCTGTAGAATGTGGGGTGGGGTGGGGTGGGGGGGTTTACAAAATGAGGCTATTGCATTGGCTCTTGTTTTGGTATTAATCTTTGGTGCTCGGACTCTTCGAAATAGTTAGAGTACCCGTATCAAAACACGACATGACTTGGGTACAAGTATGGGATACGTGTCGAATTTTCCAAGTTTCAATCGGACACTTCGTCGTTTTTGCTTCTTTTTTTTTCTTTTCCTTTTCATTCTCTTTTCTTCTTTCGCATTTTTGCTCTCTATAAATCTAGCATCACCGTCGAGATGGTGGAAAAGTGCTGCGGCGCTAGGCTTTCCCTTTTTTTTTTCCTTCTTCTTTCTTCATTCTTCTTTTTTCCTTCTTTCCCTCTCTGTATCGATGGTTTAGGGTTTTGTTTGTATAAAATGAGAATGGGTTCCATATAGAGCTACTAATGCTTCACTAAATCCAAATTGCAATCAATTCCCTCATTTTATATTTTGTATAAAATTTAGTAATTTCTATAATTGGAAACTAAACCCCAACATTCTATTTTATTTGTTTTAACTCCTTATTCAATACCTATTTTCTTCTTTGTGAATAATTGATTTTGGTATATTCAAAATGACATTTTGGATTTGTAAAAAAAATTGAAGTTTGAAAGATGTACTCACGTACCCGTGTCCGAAATTCTTTTTAGCCATATTCTCGTATCCTACATTTTAGAAAATAAAAGATTCGACATTTAGATATGTACCCGATACTCATACTCAGGTCCGAGCATTATAGGTATTAATATATCACAAAATGTACAAAGTTATGGGAGATGGCTTCTTGTGACCACCCCCCCACCCCACCCCCAATTAATGCTTTTTTAATAGTATTGCGATGAACTTGATGAATGTTAGTATAGTGGTATTTATCCATTTGGCTACCAATGGGATGCACGGTTCTTATTTCGCTGGAATTAACATATGGATGTAAGCACATTCATAGATAATGAAATCTCAAAATCATCGAAAGGTTGAACCTGTTTGAATCTTTCAATTTCCAGAGTTGCTTTATACACAAAAGCATTTGGTCATCCCTCGAATCAAATAAGCTCACTAAGAAACTACGAGGGAAGAACTCCAAAGAGAAGGGTACCAATGAAAAGAACCACAAGGAACCCATTGAAACAGGACATATCCAAGATTGAGAAGTCTTCACGTGCATTCTTTTTGTTAAGACTAATTAGATAATAACAACTCCAATCTTATTTCCTGTTACTCATTTGGTTGACCTGCATTTTTCAAACTTGCCTTCAATCT
The DNA here is from genome assembly GCA_903798255.1 of Fraxinus quadrangulata. Lineage (NCBI taxonomy): Eukaryota > Viridiplantae > Streptophyta > Magnoliopsida > Lamiales > Oleaceae > Fraxinus > Fraxinus quadrangulata. The sequence continues at coordinate 109,405 of CAIGRB010171867.1, read as the reverse complement.
GACCACGATAGCATCAGCTAAAAATAAGTTATTGACTGAACCTGATTGAAACCTTTAGGCTGTTTTGTCTACAAAATTGTTACCATGGAAGGAGAAAAACATCGTGGATATTAGGGATTGTTGAGAAGGAATTAGTGAGGTTCTTCAAGTTATAGAAGTAAAGGAGTGATCCTTAAGTACTTATTGATCTACTAGTGGCTTGTTGATGCAGGACCTTTGATATTATTTTTAATTGCTTAATAACCAGACAGGAATTTTGAGGGTTGAAATGGGGGACAATGGATTATTACCTAACGATAAACTTGGTACAATCTTTTCTTGTACTCATAATAGATTACTAGGAGTTGAGGCAGATAGTGAAAACAACTCTATGACCAGTTAGGATGGTAGAGGCCACAAGGAAAGCTGGCCTTCAAGTGAAGTAGCATCCAGCCCATGAGAGTTTGCAACTAAGTACTCGTATCATTAATATCATGGTTTTGTTGCTGGAATCACGATTGTAATTTTCCTTCTCTTCTCTTCTTTTCAAATTTTTTTGGGTTGCTGTTTGTAAGCATTTAAAGTGTCTAATGGGAAAGAAATATGATGAGTTGATATAACAAAAACTTGTGTGGCAAATAGATGTTTCCCTGTTGAACTTGATAATAGAATACCATTACTATCAGTAAGATTTAGTAGTATGTAAATCTTGTGTGTTTATTGTGAGAAAACAATGACATTATGAAACAAAATAGAATATTACAGTATGGACATGAAAAATCACTGCATAAAGTTTGATGTCAACTCTTACTCCTTTGTTTAATATCCTAATGCAAATTCACTCTTATTGTCTAAACGCTAGAAATAAACATTTTGTCATAAAAACATGCATCATAGACATGTAGTGAAGAACCTCAGATAACGTGGAAAGGAATTATCCAGCAATACGAAGGGACTTATAGCTAACTTTGTAGGAAATTTTATTTTGTCTTTTGAGAAAGAAATAAAGTGTGAGTGCTTTAGTTATTGTTAACTCATTTATAACATTTTTCAGTCTTTCCTATTTCCAGGAAATGGGATGGCAATAAAGGGATAAAATTTATTTTTCTTAGAATGATGTTAAATGATAATAGTAGTAGTAAGTATGTGTTTAATGTTTATAGGAGAAAGAGAAAATATATGTCTCACCCGGATTATATTTCCATTATTAGACTTTTGTTGACAATCACTCTCTTATAAAATAATAGAAGGGAAATTGACGTGTTGAAGAGGAGAAATTGTATTTTACATTATTTGAGTTTTTCATGCAGTGCTACAAGATGCCATAGATAAGTAATTGTAGTTTTAAAGCAACTTCTCCAAAACATAAAAGAAACACTTTAGTATGAAGTCATGTACTCGGAGTAGTAGATGGCAAAATGGAAAGAAAAGGAACACAAAATGACAAACTAAATTTTTATTCCTAGTAAATTTGAGTCAGTTGCATGAATAATTTGTCACCCCATTCGATCCATCACTATATCAACTGAAAGTCAATACAATCGAATTCTTTGCAATTACAAAGTCTACCTCTCCTCTAACTAGTTTTATAGGCCTAGTTTTGGTATGTTGGTACATATCATTAATGTTGAACCCAATTCCTACGTTGCATTTGTGTAGTTAAATGTGTTTGATTTGTACTTTTTTAACTGTTCCCTTTATACGTGTAGTTTTTTCTTTTGTAATTGGCCTGAATATTTGTAACTATTAATATTAGATATCTAGTTCCAGTTCAAGACATAAAAATACAATTCTTTTGTGTTGAGACATAAAAATACAGTTCAAGACATACACCAGCTATCTATATCGAGCTTCTCTAAAATATTCTGAATTGGTGTCAATTCCCCTTGTTTGCACATTCTTCCATTTCTTATGTTTCCCATTACATCCATCTTAATTTCCCCATTTCCATTAATTTCAAATTATGAATATTTGGTGCTTTAGTTGCCGAACCCTCAACACCATAAGTACAGATGGTCAAATAATTATTTAAATCTGCTTTGCGCAAGCTCTTTTTGGCATTTTTTGGATCACATTTCTGCCTTTCAATTATCATTCTGTAAGGATTGACTTAAAACGGAGAAGAATAATTTCTGATGGAATGGAATGTTGCAACTAACTACTACCTTAGTTAACGGATCTAACTCTGTTGGATAAACTAGAATGGAAAATAATGAAGGAAATAAAAAAGTTAAATTTCTATTTTAAGTAAAAGAATGTCCTTATCTGTTGAGAGCCTAAGTAGAAACCAGCCTGCATAAAAAGTTCTTCCTAGAGTAGATTAGTAACCTCTGGTAAAATGCCCTCTAGTAACCGAGTAGATTACACGTGTCAATCGGGCAAATACAGCCATTGTGACTAGGGTGCAAAAGATGAATAAAGGTGCAATACCACTTTCTTGGTATACTTGGATAACATAACTGACCGAGCTGCTTAAGTAGCTAATCTAGTGATAATCCCATCTTTCTGTTCAGAGCCCAATTAAAAAATAAATTCAGCCTAGAGCTTTCGTCTTTTCATATTAATTTTTCAGGGAGACAGGTTGATATTTGCTATTATTTGATAAATGTAGAGCATTTGAGTGAAGTGGAAGCTTGTAATGCAATCTTTGCATTTCGGGGAATATGTCTTGATATTTATGTAAATGCGGAACGGCCTACCAATCTGAATGATGTGGATAATTAATGTGAATCCCACTCAATGTCATCACGAAGAAAGTAGTTTTGTTTGGATGCGTTTTGTATCTGTGTGTGCTTATCAAATCAGTGCAATGCTTGGGTTGCATCCTATATGATGAGAGCTCTGGGTTTTAGAGCTTACTCGGTAAAGTGTTTGTTGTCTTTTTATTCATCACTTGACAATGTCATATTTGGTATAAAATGTGGTTGGGACTTGTCTATGTATGTTTTCTTTACCTTTGTTTTAAACTTTGCAATTACTAATGGCATTGACCGCCTTTCCATATTCTTTAAAATGGGTAGGAATTTGCTTGAGTACAACTGTTGCACCTTCTCTATATCTTGTATCATTATATTGTTTTCATGTCTAGCTATGAAGAGTATGTTAGATGAAATCAGCTCTTTTAAATTTTGACGTTCTCAGTACCTTACTTGATTCTGCTTCCAGTATTATTTAATTGTTATATTTGAAGTTGCAAATCTAGGCAAACCTGCAAGTCTATACTGCCTTACTTTATTGGCCTTGTACTACTGCTCCTTACACACTCTTTCTCAATTTTGAATTAAAGACGGACAGAAAATAGAACATTTCTTTTCCTATTTCGTAGAATATACGTAAAAGGAATAGTTTGTACTGATTGGTGTCTTTGTTTCACGCTACCAGTGCTTATTACTGGTGGGGAAGTCTTCAATATTTTGGAAGCTAATGAGTTAGCATCTCATATGCCAATTCTTTCGTGCACATTCAATGCTGCAACTGTTGGCACTTTATGTTTTGTTTGCTGTAGGTTTCTGTTTCTCAATCTAGCTATAGCTTTTTATATGCACTCATTAATTGCAATTTTCTCCTGGAGCAGTATGGAAGAGCTAATGTGGATACTGAAGTTGTTGGCCAGAAATTGAAGAAAGATCTGCAGGCTGTGTTTAATGTTCTTCCGAAAGACGTGCAGCAGCTTCTGATCATGAACCCTGAGAAGGCGGCTCTTTTACACGAAAGTCATGAATGCTCTAATCTACCTGAACGCACCCTTGTATCAAATGATGTTATATCCACCTCCTCTCCCAGATGACGTGCAAAAAATGGAACCAACCTGGTAAATCGACCCTCTGCTGATGGATTTGGAGGAAGTCATTGAATCATATTATAAATTCATTCTGTTATTTGATTGCAAGAACTCTTGATCCTCCTTTTAGGTTAGTAAACTCTCAAATTACTACAGGTATATTTGTTCTTAAATACCACAGTTTTTGATATTTACTTTCTCATTCTTTTTCCCTGTGCAGATGTGGCGAAGAACCTCAGCAAATGTATTTTAGATTGCTCATTTATTATGGAATTTAATTTTTCGTAGTTGGAAAGAATATTTAGAAATTTTGAGTTCTTTATTGACAGTGAAGAACATACGATGTTGATCTTGCATTTCATTGGCAAATGAAAAAAACCGTTGCAATTCTGTAAAACCACTAACCCTTTTAGACTGTGCCATGCCAAATATAGCGGTCATATAATTCAGGAGGACAGGGCGGGGACCCAACCTAACGTCCTGCATTGGAGGACCGCCTTTGTAGGAGGCTTGGGCTTGCTAATGCTGGGTGAAACCCAGGGTTGTTTTTAGCTGCCATAGAGAATTTCCTCATAGAAGCTATAAGAGTAGGAGCAAGTAGGAAGTTCCAAGGCCCACTAATCTGATCAAGGAATAGAATAAGGGCCGTACTGCTACAGGAAATGAAAAGGGTAGCTCTAGCTTCGGGGTAGGGCCCAAGATCTTCTCGTGGGTGTCAATAATGCATACGTGGGAATTAAAATTAGATTTTTAATAAATTTTGATAAAAATGATGAAATGTGTAGTTGAAGAGTAGTGAATTTCATAAAATGTGTGGTTAAAATTAATTATCAATTTTGTCTTAGATTAATATTTGAATTTTAATTTCTACTGAACAGGTAAAATAAGTAGGCAATGTGAAATTCTGTTCTGCTGTTACTATGGCATGTGCATGGTAAGGTTGGTGAATCCAAATCCAAATTGTATTCTTTTTCCTTGTTTGTTGGGCCAGTTACTATTAAAGGTTACCTGACATGTTAGGTTGTATTGGACGTTAGTAAGTACTTAGGGTCCGTTTGATTGTAAGATCGAAATTGGGTGGAAAGAAAATGAATTTTATAGAATTGAATTGCATAGAATTTATTTTACTGAGAATTGTCAATTAATTGTGTTTGATTGATATAATTTTTCACTTGGAAAATATTGAAAAATTTGAATCTTTAGATGTTCGTTTGACTTTATTTTCTATGAAAATTGGTCCATTTAAAGGATATAAATTGTTTCCATTAAAAAAAAAAAAAAAGATCGTCTAGAAAAGCTTTTCCCGCCAAATCCATGGAAAAGTGGAGTATACTTGCTAGTTTCATTAGAAAAATAAAAGATTAAACTGGAGTCGACTTGGCTATATGTTAGGAATTACTATACCCTAATCTATATGAAAAGAGTTGTTTCACTTCCCTATCCACTTTTTGTACTAATCCAAACGATGTCGTTTTGTAGTTTTTCTTTCTTTTTTGATATTTAGAGACAAAAACTTGAGCTATTCATTTGAGTGAGAGAGGGCTTGCCAATGTTCTGTGGTAGCGAACGAGTTACCATGCTGACTTGGTAGCGAAGCTACCATTCGATGTATTCTGCCAAACAACGCGATCCGAGGGCATCTGCATATAAAGGTATTGTCCCTATCTGTACCGCTATAAGAGGATGGAGAACCTGTAATAAACGTTGTCCTATATCCCGCCCAGTATCATCAAAGAAATATTGCACCCTCACAGATGTGTGCTGTTGATGTGGGAATAGGGATGTCAACGTGGTCTGACCCATCCAACAATCATGCCAAAAGAATATATGACCTGATCCAAGGTGCCATGGAATGTGTGGCTATGTCCGAGGCCCAACTAATCTCAGCCTCTTCCAGGTAGGAGAAGCTGAGTAGGGTACTGCTGCAAGTGAATGATGTATTCACATACAATACTTACCCAACAAAAACTTGGCCTAAAGTGATTTATGAACGGAACAACCACCAGAGCTTCATGGAGAAGGTGTCCACCACATCCTATAATCTCCTGAAGCTTAGATCACCCCCATCAGTAGGAAGGCAAATCTCCTTCCATCTCCGCCAATGTAAACGTCGCACCTCCTCATTGGAGTCCCACAGGAAACACGCAAAGATGCTCTCAATTTTATTCAGGACAACTTTCAGGGCTGCATAATTTGAAGATATAATCGCATGGAAAAAACACTGACCTCAGCCAAGTAATACGGCCTCCAGGTGACAATAATCTTGAAACCCAACCTGAGATCCTATTCTTGACCTTTTGGATAAGGTCATCATAAATGAACACCAGGTTTGACATCAACCTCCATCAACCTAGGGCAAGCCCTAGTTGCAACAATGTTGAATGCAATGCCGCTTTGGCTTATGAGTAAGTCAACCCTACTATTGAAGCACCCCCAGAAAGACCCGGCCAACGATGTTCCTAGGGCGAAGTTCTAAACCTAGGAATGGGGATGAGATATCCCTATATTGCACTTACAATAACTCCTACGGCCATAATACAACTGATTGTGGGGACATTTCCTGGCATCCACAACCTAATAATCAAAAAAGCAGGAGACGCCCACGAGACACAGCTCCTAGGGAAGATCGACATCCTATGAGGGTCTAGGCCAAGCGTCCGTTTGGGATGACACTCCTCGAAGATGAGAAAATGACGAAAAGAGGCCTAGAGAAGGCCAAAGACAAAGGAGAAGCCTTGATACGAACCCACGTAGCAATTGTAGCTACGGAACCCACGACAAATTAGAACAACTCAAGAAAGTCAAAAATCAACGTTTGAAAAGCTCGACCCAATAAATTATTGAACCAAGAACTAAGACAATCAATAACAATATTTTGACCCGAGATATCAAAATTAAATAATGAAGAACGAGAAGAAAGCAAATTAGCCTTGCGATAATAATCTCAATAATTGTGTGTTTACAATGAATATAATGAGTCATATATATAGGGAACCCATAAAATCTAGTTAAAAATGGAATTTAAGTCTTAGAGTTATCAAAAATATACCATACAAGAGTTTTAACTAAAATAGAAGATTAAGCGAAAATTTGAAAAATTTGCTGCTGGAAAAACACTATGTGGCCGCAAAGTGTAATTCTATGCGACCGCATGCCCTGAACAACTATGCGGTGGCATAGCTGTTTCTTTCAACCTCTCTGTCCATTGCTTGAATCAAGTTACTCAACTTCTTTTCATCTCTCATGTCCAACATAAAACTTGTTTCTTTGCTTGTTGTGATAATTGTTTCGTCCACCATGGCTTGAGCAAGTAGTCTCATCGCTTCTTTGACCAGCTTCGCTCGTGACCTGATCATTGGTCATTTCTCAACGATCAACGGATCCTTGTTTGGACTTGCCATCGTATCATGGATCACATCATCTCCCCCTCTTCGAAAGGATTCGACCTCGAATCTGTACCTGCATTAAAGAGAGAAGGATCAGAGACGTTACAAGTAGCCGAAACATGATACTCACGTGGAAGATCTAATTTGTTGGCATTGTCATTGATCTTTTCAAGGAATTGAAAATGACCATTTCCCCGTGGCTGCAACTTTGACTCTCGTTGTTCTGGAAACAGCTCTTTCTTCAAGTGCACCCAAACCTAATCTCCTGGTTCAAATGTAACGTGCGTTCGTCCTTTGTTTGCTTGAGAGACATATTTCTCATTTTTCTTCTCAATTTGCAATCTTACCTTTTCATGGAGTGATTTCACCAAGTCGACCTTCTTCTTTCCATCAAACTACCCTTTTTATTCACAAGTAAATGAATTAAATCCAAAAGTGTTAGTTGATTAAAACCATATACAATTTCAAAAGGCAAGTAAGAAGTAGTAGAATGTGTGGCCCTATTATATGCAAATTCTATAAATGGCAAGCAAGCCTTCCAACTCTTTAAATTCTTATTAACTATAGTGCGTAACAATTGTATCATATTCCTATTAACTACCCCAGTTTGCCCACCCGTTTGTGGGTGACAAATAGTAGAAAACAATAGCTTGGTTTCTAACTTATTCCACAAAATTCTCCAAAAATAACTAAGGAATTTAACATCTCTATCCGATACAATACTTATAGGAATCCTATGTAAGTGCATTACTTCCTTAAAGAATAGATCCACTATATTGGTGGCATCATCAATTTTATGACATGGAATGAAATGTGCCATCTTACTAGGAATCATTTCCTTTCTTAGTCCTAGGTAAATCCAACACAAAATACATAGACACATCAACCCAAGGTTCACTAGGAACAGGTAAGGGTGTATATAAACCTTATGGTAAAACCTTAGATTTCACCCTTTTACAAGTGGTGCATCTACTACAAATCCGATCAACGCCAACCTTCATATTAGGCCAATAAAAATGTCCACTTAGTATCTCTAAGGTCTTCTTCACCCCTGAAATGACCAATTAGACCACTACTATGTGCCTCATTACTAATAATTCTCTCATTGAACATTTAGGAACACATAGCTTATTTTCCCTAAATAAATACCCATCATACCTAAAGAATATATCTATAGCACCCTTATCACATGATTCGTATATATTAGAAAAATCTAGATCATTAGCATACATGTCCTTAACATATTCAAATCCTACCAATTTAGCACCTAAACACGTTAGAAGTACGTACCTCCTTGACAACGTATCGCAACCATATTTTCTTTACCTTGTTTATACCGGATAACATATGAAAATGTCTCGATGAACTCCATCCACTTTGCATGTCTTTTGTTTAGCTTGCCTTGACCCCTTAAGTGCTTCAAGGACTTATGGTCGGTGTGACTCACGAACTCCTTTGGCCACATGTAGTGTTGCCATGTCTCCAAAACTCGAACAAGTGCATACAACTCCTTGTCATATGTAAGATAATTGAGAGCTGCTCCACTTAGCTTTTCACTAAAGTAAGCTATTAGTCTTTGTTCCTGTATTGAGACAACTCCAATACCTATTCCTGAGGCATCACATTCAATCTCATAAGTATTGTTAAAGTTAGGTAATGATAAAATCGGTGCGGTACGCAACCTATCTTTAATAGTATTAAAAGCATGTTCTTGTTTAACGTCCTAATGAAATTCTACATTTTTCTTTATAATTTTTGTGAGTGGTGTGGGAAGTGTACTAAAATCTTTTACAAAACGCCTATAGAAACTAGCTAACCCATGGAAGCTTCTTATTTTAATTATGCTTTTAGGTGTTGGCCACTCCTTGATGATTTTGATTTTCTCCTCATCCACTTCAACACCCTTAGCACTAACGACATAACCAAGGAAAACAACATTTTCCATACAAAATGTATACTTTTTAAAATTAGCATAAAGTTGTTCTTGCCTTAAGACTACAAGCATACATTTCAAATGTCCTTTATGTTCATTTAAATCCTTACTATATGCCAATATGTCATCAAAGTAAACTATATTTACCTATGAATGCACGTAAACCATGATTTATTAATCTTATAAATGTGTTAGGTGCGTTAGTAAGTCCAAATGGCATAACTAACCACTCATACAACCCATATTTAGTTTTAAAAGCGGTTTTTCATTCATCTCATTCTCTCATCCTAATTTGAAGATAACCACTTTTAAGATCAATTTTACTAAATATGCATGATCCATGTAATACATCTAGCATATCATCTAACATAGGAATATGATGACGATACTTTATCGTTATATTGTTGATGGCCCTGCAGTCGACACACATCCTCCAAGTTTCATCTTTCTTTGGTACAAATAGTACGAGCATGTCACATGGACTCATACTCTCTCTCACATCTCTTCACTCATCAAATCTTCTACTTGTCTTTGAATTTCCTTAGTTTCCTCGGGATTATTTCGATAAGCCGGCCTGTTTGGAATTACAGCTCCAGGTACAAAATCAATTTGATGTTCAGTGCCTCGAATGTGTGGTAGCCCACTAGGCATGTCCTCCGGGAACACATCTTCGAATTCCTGCAACAAAGAAGTAGCCAAACTGGGGAGGGGTGTGTTAAATTCCTCAAATTTGAAGAATGACTCTTTATAAACCAGCAAGACCATAAGTCGGTTCTCAACTACTGCCGTCTTCAACTCATTCTCTTTCGCAAAGAAATTCACTTTCGACTTTTCTCCCCTCTCACAAGACTCTTTTTACTTTTCTCTCTTGTGGCTCTACTCTTTTTTTCCTCACTTTTAGTCACCTCACTATTTTCTCTCTTGCTCTCGTGTTGTAAAAGTTCAATCTCACTCCCCTTTTCTCTCAATCTTGTTTCCTCCACACTTTTTAACTTGATTTGATCTTCATACACTTGTTGTGGTGTTAACGGTGCAAGAGTAATAGATTTCACATCCTTAGTACAGCTGTACCTATTTTTGTACCCGTCATGAATCATCTTCCTATCATATTGCCATGGCCTCCCTAACAAAATATGCCCGACAAGCATAGGAACTACATCACTTCATCATGATAGCGCCTAATTGAGAAACTTATCAATACTCTCCTATTCACCTTAACCTATCCACACTCATTCAACAATTGCAATTTATAAGGCCTAGGATGTTTTAGTATAGTTAATCCCAATTTTTCAACAAGTGTTGTGCTAGCCACATTGGTACAACTACCCCATCAATAATCACGCTATATACCTTGTTGTTGACGTGGCACCTCGTATAAAATATGTTCTCCCTTTGTTGTTTCAAGTCATCCACTTTGATTTGAGCACTAAGAGCTCGCCGTGTAACCAATAGCTCTTTCACTGCATACTCCACTTCCTCACCATGGCTAGCTTGTTCCAATTTCGGCATGTCATCATATTCACCATCACTATCACTAACCATTTCTCCATTGTCTCGCAAGATCATCGTCCTTTTGTTTGGACATTGAGAAGCAATGTGTCCCGATCCCAAACACATAAAGTACTTGATATACTAATTCCTAGATGGTTGGGAATCCACCTTGGGCGTAGCCTTGCTAGCAACTTCCTTATTTCCCTTTGGTAGCTTAGTCTTACCTTTTGAAATAGCCCCATCGCCTTTATTATTATCCCACTTCGATTTTGAAGAAGAGTTAGAACTCGAAGAGCCCGATAAATACCTAGCTGTTCTCTTCCTCTTCAATTACCTTTCCACCTTCATAGCTACATGTAGCATGTCTTCCAACTCCACATAATGCTGCAACTCTACCACATTAGCTATATCCCTATTCAAACTATTTAAAAATCTGGCCATAGTGGCCTCCCTATCATTCTCAATATTTGCTCTAATCATCGCAATCTCCATCTCCTTGTAATAATCTTCTACACTCCTAGAACCTTGGTAGAGACTTTTCAATTTTTGATGAAACTCCCGATAATAATGATTAGGCACAAACCTCTTCCTCATGATAGCCTTCAATTCTTCCCAAGTATTAATAGGCCTCTTATGGTTCCTCTTCTTAGATGTTACTACTTGATCCCACCAAATAATAGCATAATCGGTAAATTCAAGCACCGTAATTTTTACCTTCTTTTCCTCCGAATAGTTGTGGTAATCAAATATCAACTCTAGTTTCTTTTCTCACTCCAAGTATGCCTCCGGATCACTCCTTTCATGCCTAACTCCCCCATCCCTCATTCTTCCTAACCCGACATTCATCAATATATCCTCATTAATATCACTATCCACTTCCTAATCTCCAGCATATTCCGCTATATGGCCCCACCTTTCTTGCCTCATACGTTAGGAATTTCTCTAAATTGTTCCTGATGTAAATTAGCAAGCAATGTATCTTGCTTATCCAATCTGTCTCTCACATCCTCAAACAACCTTTCGAACCGTCGTATCACCTCATTCAACATGTTGACTTTATTATCCTTCCCGTTTGAAGTAGAATCGTCCATGTCAGACATCCTAAATCTATTTTGATATTTCCCTAACGCGTATACGCTTGTGTATCACTCAAATTGAATTTTTCCCTCTATTAGTTTCACCACTCTGTCTTTTTCCACTCAAAGCTTTCTTGCAAGTGCTTCAAAAAATTAATTCGATCTCAATCAATATTTTAACCCTTGTGGAGTCCAAACAAGGAATTGAGTAAGGAAAATGATCTAAATTGACTCAAGAAGTAGGAATTTGAATTTGAATGAAACGCTATAGATGAATTAAAAAAGAGGTATTTCTTGAATTCGGATTGGGCACTTTTGAATTTGGGATTTTTTTTTTGTTTTTTACTCAAAAATGAATTTGTATGCTCTGGCAACTTTTTTTCGAATTTTTTTTTACTCAGAAATTTAACTAGATACCGGTAAATGAAACAGAAATTGATTTGGATGCTAGATTAGCACATAAACAAGTTTTGAATTTTTTTTTTTTGGTATTTTATGGATTGGAGAACGTGAAGAACAAGAAGAATGAAAAAAAAAAACAAAAGACTCAAAAAAGGAAAATAACTAGGTATAACCTTGAGTTTTTGGAGTTTTACTCTGATACCAACTGATGTGAACCTACATAGTGATTGTAGCTACGAAACTTACGACAAATTAGAACAACCCAAGAAAGTCAAGAATCAACGTTCGAAAAGCTTGACCAAATAAATTATTGAACCAAGAATCAAGACAATCACTAACAATATCTTGACCCGAGATCACAAAACTTATGAACCTTACTTTGAATTTGTAGAACGCCACAAGAATTTAATTCTTGATAAATTCAAAATTAAACAATGAAGAATGAGAAGAAAGCAAATTAGCGTCGCGATAGTAATCTAAATAATTGTGTTTACAATGAATATAATGAGTTCTATGTATGGAATCCATAAAACTTAGTTGAAAATGGAATTTAAGTCTTAAAGATATCAAAAATATATCATATAAGAGTTTTAATTAAAATAGAAGATTCCGCAAAAAATTGAAAAATTCGCTGCCAAAAATATACTGTGCGGCCATTTAGTGTAATTCTATGCGGTCGCATAGATCAATAGAGGCCCTTTCCTTTGGGCTCGGTAAAGGGACATGCGATCGCATGCCCTGAACAACTATGCGGTCGCATAGTTGTTCCTTTCAGCCTCTCCGTCCATTACTTGAATCAAGTTACTCCAATTCATTTCATCTCTCATGCCCAACATAAAACTTATCTCTTTGCTTGCCATGATCATTGTTTCATCCACCATGGCTTGAACAAGTGTCCCATCACTTCTTTGACTCGCTTCGCATGTGACCAGGTCATTGGTCTTTTCTTAATGATCAACGGATCCTTGCCTGCACTTGCCCTCATACCATGGACCACATCAAGCCCTCCAACTGACACTGGTCGCGAACCTATTCAAAGGATTGACACAATTTTCGTAGGCTCATATGTGGGGAGAGAAACTAGGAATGCTCAAAGAAACTATGCAAGAGAAGCCAGGGATCCTCTTATAGCAAGCTTCATAGGCAACAATAGCCAACCTTCATCTGGGAACGGGTTTCAACCCATTACTTTTACAAAAGATGATGCGGTTGGCTTGCATTATCCACATTGCGATGCCTTAGTAGTAAGGGCCATTGTGATACGAAATTGTCTCAAAAGAATGTTGTTGGATAATGGAAGCTTGGTCAATATCATATTTGGAGCAACCTTTGACAAAATGGGAATGAACCATGAGTTAATCACTATGAGCTTCCCCCTGTATGGCTTCACTGGCTATAGCATCATCCCAAGAGGAAAAATCACTCTAGTAGTGGAGATGGGGACGATCTCATTTACTGCTCACAATTTTATGGAGTTCTTGGTAGTAGACAACCGTTCTGCCTACTATGGGGTGCTGGGAAGACCAGTGTTGAAGGAACTATATGCCGTTTTGTCCATTCACTACTTGTGCATGAAGTTCCCAATGGAAAGCTATACGCCATGATTAGAAGCGATCATATAAGTGCAATGGAGTAATATTTGAACTCCCTCAAGAATGCCGAACCAAGAGACGTCAATGTAATTTTGATGGAGATTGACATGAATGATGTCCCTGAACAAGGGTAAAACCCTGAATAAGGGAAATATATCGAAATGATAGACGCCTCTGAATAAGAGACTGTCTTTGATGTGGTAATAGCCATGAAGAAGGAAAAGCTACTGAAGAAGTGGCTAAATTTGATAAACTGGATCATCGCATTATCAATTGTGAACCTTAATCAACATAGTAGAAGAGCTGGAGAGTTTTACGGCGGATCCTAAGACCCCATCCAAATCCTTTAAGGTTAGAAAGGATTTTCTAGTGGAGGTTAAGGAAAAGGTGAAATGTTTCTTGCGTGAAAACTTGGATATCTTTGCTTGGAGACGTGAGGACATGGTTGGCATTGACCTAAAGGTTAGTTATCACCACTTGAAAATTGATTCTAAAGCTACCCTTCACCGGCAGAAAAGGATGGCCCTCAACCCAGAAAGATATGTGGCCTTGAAAGATGATGTGAAAAATTTGATTGACAATCATTTCATTCGAGAATCAACTTATCGAAAGTGGGTGCTAAACCTTGTCCTTATTAAAAAATACAATGGTATGTGGAGGGTATGCGTAGATTTTTTCAATCTTAGTCAAGCTTGCCCCAATGACAGCTTTCCACTTCCACAAAGAGATCATCTCATTGATTCTACTGCCGAACATGAATTATTAAGTTTCATAGACGCCTACTCAGGATATAATCAGATCCTAATGCACCCAGCAGGTGAAGAGCATATGTCCTTCATAATGGACAAATGTCTCTATTGCTACCTTTGGGTTGAAGTACGCTGGGCCCACTTATCAGAGACTTGTTAACAAGATGTTCGCAGACCTCATAGGAAAGACAATGGAGGTGTATGTAGATGATATGCTGGTGAAAAACTTGAAAGTAAATGATCACTTTAAGCACCTCGATGAAGCCTTTCGAATACTGCAAAGGTATATGATGACACATAACCACCTCAAATGCATATACATAGTTGTCTCAGGAAAATTTTTGGTCTATACGGTTAACTAAAAAGGTATAGAAGCTAATCCTGAAAAGATCAAAGCTCTAATTGAAATGAGGTCACCTAAAAACCTAAAGAGGTACAAAGCCTCACTAGACGCATAGCAGCTTTGAGTTACTTTGTCTTTAAGGCAGCAGATAAGTGTCTCATTTTCTTAAAGGTTTTGAAAGGAGGAAATAAATTCTAGTGGACGGAGAAGTAGCATTACAAGGGCTGAAGAAGCACTTGGGGACAGGCTCTCCTCCTCTCCAAGTCCAAAGCTGAAGAAACCCTACAACTTTACTTGGTAGTTACTTTCGACGCTATCAGTTCAGTGTTTTTAAGGGAGAAAGATGGTCACCAACTGCCTGTTTATTATGTAAGTAAAACATTCCTTGTAGCAAAGACCCGATATTTAGACATGGAAAAGCTGGCCCTCTCTTTAGTGATTGCTTCTCGAAAGTTGAGGCCATACTTTCAGGCACATCATATAAGTGCTAACTAACTTTTCCCTCAAGCAAGCGCTGCAGAAGCCTAATGCTTCATGAAGAATCACGAAATGGGTCATGAAACTCAACGAGTTCTACATTGTATTCAAGACAAGTATTGTTGTTAGAGGATACGCTTGGCAGATTTTGTGGTAGAGTTCGCCCATATTCCAAAAATGGAAGAGGAGATGGAACCTGCTGAACCTCCCACGTAGAACCTATTTTTTGATGGCTCCTATGGAAATATTGAATCTGGAGCAGAAGTGGTTTTGGTCAGCCCAGAAGGATATAAGCTCAATTATACTGTGAGGTTTGGTTTCAAGGCCACCAACAATGCGGCAGAGTACGATGCCCTTCTAGCTGGCCTCAGATTGGCTAGAGAGATGCTAGTGAAGAAGTTAGTTATCAATAGTGATTCCCAGTTGGTGGTGAGCCAGGTTAACGATAATTTCTCAGCCAGGGATAAGAGCATGGCTGCATATCTGAAGTTGGTCATGGAATTCGTTCTAGCTTTTAAAAAAGTTTGAGTTGGCACGGATCCCATATATAGAAAATGCTCATGTCGACACTCTTACAAAACTAGCAAGCAGCAAAGATTTCGAATTGATCACCGTCGTACCTATAGAGCACCTTCCTAGACCTCCATTTCTAAAGGTGAAGAGGTGATGTGGGTTGAAAATACTCTTCCATGGATGTAGCCAATCATAGCCTTGTGATAAGCGTAGTTTCTACACTTATTTAAGGTCCTAAATGATGATATTTTACTATTCTTTGGATAAAATACTACCTAACGTGTGTTATATTTCATTTTGTAGGTAAAACTCAATGTTTGATGAAAAATTGGAGAAAAGAATGCAAATATAGCGAAAAATGGCTCAATTGTATCAAATACAAAGTTCATGGACTGAAATGTAAATACTCAAAAGTTACGTCGAATCTCACGATGAAGATTTGAGAGTGTTAGACATCAATTGGATGAGGAAAGAAGCTAAATGGATGAAATATAGTCCAAGTATTATCACATATCAATTTTCAGTCAAAAAAGTTATGCTTCAGATTTTTTAGCTCACATTGAGACCTAATTTTGGCATAGAAAACATTCGAATTGGAAATATTATATTTTTACGAGAATTATAGACCTTCGAGTTAGATTTTCAATGCACTTTGAATCACCTCAATCGAATATCGGGAGCGAATGTTATTACAAAAATACTGAGAGCTGTCAACTGCCCGAAATTAGGCGAGACACGCGCCCTAGGTTGCACTAGGTGCGCACCTTAAGGCTAAAAGGAATAAAATCTGATTTTCCTTATATTTATTTTGTTAACAATTTAATACAATCTTTTTAGCATCACCAGAATGTGGAGGACCTCCATTCGACCTAAATTTCATCATATTCTACATATTTTGGAGGCAAAGAACAAGTCTATACATCAATTCAAGGCGAATCATACAAGAATTTTGAAGATTCATAGCCTGGTTTCAAGATTTGAGCCAAGAACGTGGATTTCTCCTACTTCTTCCATCTTTCTTATTTTCGGGTATTTTTTCCAATTATTCTTGTATAATTTAATTATAAAAATGTTATGCTAAGTTTTTTATTGTATTGGATGAATGATGAACCCTATTTTTGTTTATTTTAATTTAAGACAATTAGTTTAGTATTTCTNCTATTTGATTGCTTGATCACCAATTATATAGTAAGTTACTTGTTGTAGTGTAGGAATACTCACAATAAGTCTAGAACGTGGCAAAATTAACACATGGACAATAGGTACTAGGAATAATATCTATGACATGTGCAATCACGTGTGATAAATCCTATGAATCAATGCATATTTTTCATATGAATTCGGACTAGGAATATGATCGGGTCGTGTTAAACATATGTTTAATATATCTTGGAAAAGAATATGGAATAACAATGGATTATCGATTGTCTCGAATGCATGAATTTACTAGATTACAAATTAAGAATTGAATTAAATGGCAATAGGGGGATTCACAATTCCAATACAAACATTTACATATTAGATAAAACACTTTATTTGCTTTACTAGTTTAGGATTATCATAAATAATATAAGAATCATCTCTTTTGATTTCATCACACTTCGAATTTAATAGTAACTATTAAACTACAAATCAGACCTTATTCCTCGTAGTAACGATACTCTTAACTCACATATTTTATTACCTGTACAACGATCCCCGTACGCTTGTGGGTTTCATGCGAACACGTTCCTCAAGGATAAAGTGTTACCTTCTAACAAAGAGAAGGTGCAGAAGCTCAGAAGACAAGCTACTCATTTTATTTTTGAGGATGATGTGTTAAACAAATGAGGTTATTCTTTACCCCTACTCCGATGCATAGGTGGGGACCAAGCCACCTACGTGTTACAAAAAATTCATGAAAGGGTCTGTGGCAATCACAATGAGGATAGTCTCTGGTACAAAAGGTGTAAAACTGGGATATTATTGACCTACATTAAAAAAGGATGCACAACAGTTTATGAGAAGGTATGACAAGTGTCGCACTTCACGACGAATTCAAAAATAGCCTTCCCAAAATCTAAGTGTTGTCTCTAGCCCTTGTCCATTTGCCAATTGAGAGATTGATCTTATAGGATCCCAATCTAAAGGAAGGGGGTAATGCCAGCTTCACATTTGTCGCTATTGATTATTTCACAAAACGGGTTGAAGCCGAACCTCCGGCTAAAATTATAGAAGCCAATACTTCCAAGTTTATAGTGGAAAAATATTATATGCTGGTTCAGAATTCCCCATTCAATTGTCTCAGATAATGGGAGTTAGTTTGATAATAAGAAGGTCAGGGACTTATGTGAGAAACTAGGAATCAAGAAGCACTTCTCCATAACGGGCAGGTGAAAGCTGTCAATAAAACCATCAAATATACGTTCAAGAGGAAGCCAGATGCTTTCAAAGGGTTTGGGTGGATAAGCTACCTCAAGTCTTATGGGCCATCCGAACTACTAGTAGGATAACTACAAGAGAAACTCATTTCTTTATGGCTTATGGAGCAGAGGTCATGAGCTCTGTTGAACTAGGTCACCCTCTCCTTGTCGCATACTATTTAAAAAAAATATCTAATGACGAGTTGAGGAGGTGCGAACTTGATTTCTTTAAAGAAAGAAAGAATGAACCCAAGTGAAATTGGTTACCTATCAACGAAAGATGACTAGGTACTACATTTCTAAGGTTAAGATTTGTTTGAACGACCTCGTATTCATATCCTCTAGAGAACCAAGAGTGGACACCATTGGACTCAACTGGAAGGGCTCCTACCGCATTAGAGAAGAGGTCAAACCTAGAACCTATCAGATTGAAAGTTAGAATGGAAAAACACAGCTTCATCCTTGGAACGCAGAGCACCTAAAGAAGTACTATCAGTAAAGGTGTAAACACAATTCATGTATGGTTTGTTTAAATCAATAAAGTTTTCCTTGTCAAAGTTCTAGAAATAAAGGAAAAATACCTCCCAAGAGACAATGGTCCTGGGAGAAGCCTTTACTTGATGAGCCCTCCGTCAAGCAAGGAAGCATGTACACTTCAGCAAAGAGGTGGATCCTAAAGAGGACCATTTTCTTACTCGTCAAAGTGGATATCACATGCCCCTAATAACAAAAGTCATTGAGGAAGTCTCAATATGGATGAATCATTCAACCCCATGCTAAGGAAACCATAAATTAAAAATTGTGTGAACTACCAACACTTGTACAAATTTTGAATGGTGTAAGCCTTAAATAAAGGTTGAGGTATATTGACGAAACAATAATGTAAAAATGAAATTTAGGAAATTAACACATATTTCATTTATTGAAAATTATTACAATTCGGGGCTAAAATCCAATTACAAAAAATGGAAAATGGCTAAAGCTAAGTGGAAGGGTCAAGTTGGCCACCAGCAGCAGGAACGATGGTATGAAGAGCTACTGCAACATTCTCAGCATTCTTACCCCATCCTTTTCATCATCCCCAAGTTCTATAACATTACTTCCATTGGATGGGGCCTGGGACTCACCTTTCTTTAAGAATTCAGAACTTAACCTCGAGGTACTAAAGGTTTGGAAATGAACCTCAATCCACTCTGTCATTTCGGTATAGATACTTGGTAAATTGCTGATACTCCTCGGTTAAGTGGAAATTGGCTATGTAATGCTTCATAGATCCTTGCCAGCAGATTGGGCCTTACCCCTAGCCGCCTCTACCTCTTCTATTAAGCCATTGATTATGGAGTTCAACCTCTCCATTTACTGTTTTCTAGTGGCACACTCTTTATTTGAAGCCTTCATGGCCTTGGCACTAAGTCTTTGATAAGCATATAAAATCTCCACCTACTTAGTCATAAATCCAATTCAGTCCGAGACCAGTGGACTTCTTTCTTTATATTTTCAATCTCCACTAAAGCATAGGAAAGCTTCACAAACTCTTCAGATTGTTGCTTCTTGATGGCTTCAGCATCGAATTTGGCTTTCCTAGCTTCTTCATTGGCCTAGAAGGCCTTACCAGCAAAATCTTTATTTTTCTTTTGAAGGTTTTTAAAGAGGATTTTAGCCTCTATAGCCACTCTGAAGGCCATCCCCGTTTGGCTTACCACGGTGGTGAATAAGTCCACCGCGTCGCTGGACTCGACAAAAGTCTGCTACCTCTCTGTCCAGAACTTGTGAAAAGTGGTAGTGGCCGTCTAGATCTTTGGGAGGAGTATGGTTATGGCTTCGAGGGCCAGCTCATCATTCCTCTTCATTAGGGTGAGCCTCACCTTGGAAGGAGCAGTACCAGTGGCGGAGGAGCTCTCACCAGTCTGCCTCTTTTTGCAGGCTCCTGCCTCGAAGGTAAGGTGGATGAAGGTCTCTTTGCATCTCCTTCTAACAACAGCGATGGAAGTTGCCATCAATTTCTCTCTAACAAAGGCTGGGGATGGAGGTAGGGGTCAGTTACTGAACTACCCATACCTGTGGAGAAGAAGGTGTATTTCTTCTAGGGGTCTCCACAACCTTCTTCTTTTCCCCACTCTTTGGTAGAGGATGTCCCTCATTTTCAACGACTTTCCTGCTAACCCTCTTGACCTTTTCTCGCATCTGTTTGGCCCCCAACAAAAGAGGGTTTGTGTCCCTTCCTCTGAGACAATGAGGTTGCCGCTAGGACCAAATGTCCGGAATGGGTACTTTTTCATCTCAAAGTCCTCTACAAAAAATAAAAACATTAGCAAAATATCAATGCATAGATATTAAATGAAGTTTGAAGTTCTACCTCTTCAAGCCATTAAACTAAACTTTTCGAAAAATTGCATGTGAGATATGAGATGCTCAAACTCGCGAGAGGATAGGTGACGACGATGGACTTCCTCTATCACACCCAACTTAGGTCTGAAAGGTCAAAGCGATTGATCGAACCTGTAAAATGAAGAAGGTCAGAATACCACAATTAAATCACTAAGTACAATGCATGTAAAAATCAATGGAACACTCACATGCTTCTAAGTATTGGGTGGGAACTGTTAGCTGAGGGATCCTATCACCCTTACATGTCTGTCACCTCCCTCGAATCCAAAACCAGGTCTCCTTCCATCCCTTAATGGAAGAAGGAAGACCTAAGATAAGGGGAATAGGTTCCCAAGGACACAAAGAGTACTAACCCTTGGAGTTACCCTTCTCCAAGACCTTAGATTGGAAGAGGGTTTAGAACACGTGAAGAGGCATATCCTCACCTAAGGAGGTCTCATTCCATAGAAAATAGGTCCCCACTAGTTGTGCCCAAGCATTTTGGACGAGCTGGGTAAGTACCAGCCCGTACGACCTAAGTACAACTCTAAAGAATGGATGAAGGGGCAGATGAAGTCCTTTTTTCAGAAGGTATTAACTAATGGCAACACAACCTTGCCTAGATAACATGCTCTTTCCCAAGATGAGGGGGCTAGAAGTTCGATGGTGTGGGGGATACATTACTTCTCCCTAACTTTCGATGGAACTTTAGCAGCTCTCCAACCAGCATCGTAACCAAAGTGTACCCTCCCTAGGGGTTAGCACACTTTACCAGGCCTTAATGGCCTAAACTAGGTCGATAGCATTTATAATAGTCACACCCATCTCGGACGCTATAGAGCTCAAGTCAATGTTTCCCTCAGCAAAGTTTGAAGAACTTAAGATTTCAAGAAAAAATGAGACAAAGATAAAGGAATACTCACAAGATTAGAGAATGAATGGGAAAGATGGTCATAGTTCTTGAAAATAAGAGGAGGACTTTAATTGAAGTTGAAAAATAAGAGTTTTGGGGAGCTTGAACGTTTTTCTTTGCGAAAGCAAAGTGGTTTTCACCCTCAACTGTTGCCTTTTATAATCAGAGGTAATCAATCCTAACCGTTGGATGTGGATCCGACCTTCCAACCGTTCATTTAAAATTCAATCCAAGTCATCCATCACATCTGCCACTTCTTCTTCTATTGTTCGATCAGAGCATCCGTATCGCGCTCACCACTACGTCCGCCTTCTATAAAACACGCTTGTAGCAGTCATCATTACTCATTAAATGCGACGATGGTTGCGTGTATGAAAAGTTGAACCGCTTTAACAATCTTTTCTTGAAAATGTACAAGACAACAAATCATTTGGGTGCAATAATTAATGACGTCTTGTGTTCTAATGTTTCAACAAACACGCCTCTTCAAAATTATTGTACTACAGCTTCAACGATTAGATAAAGTACACTACCTTGGCCTCAATATGGATAGCTTCGGCAAGACTTCAAATATACAAAACCACTTTTGAGCAAATAGCCTCGAATAAAAGGATCTCAGTTGTTGCTTCCCAACTTTTTCTAAAAAAAAAGTATAAACTCCAAAGTCCACAGATTTGGATAACATCTTCAATAAGTACCTCGACCAATTCATGATAATTCTGCTTTTAAATTCTAATTATAATATAGATCTTTATATTTAGACTTGAGGGACTCTCGTGGTTAAAAATATTTTCAACCATCCCAACAAAATTTTTGTTTTTATATATAACAGAATCTCATGCATTAAATAAATAATCATGTATATGCTTGAGAGACTATTGTTAAGCCTCACCATTGACACTTCCAGTGGATTCACGTTGACCCTTGACAAAGTTAACAAAGACTCAATTAGTCAAAATAAAGAAGTCAAAGAAGAAGTTGATCTCATTGTTTCGAAACTCTTGTATGGTCGAAGCACCCTCCCCATCTGAAGCTCTCTTTTAGGTTGATGCACTTGCAGTCTTTTAAAGGATCCACATATAATCTCTAGGAATGATTGATGAATGTTAGGATTGTTAACCTAGGATGTATGACAACTGACCCGTTGTCAATATATTAAATGTATGGCAAACTGAGTGATGTGAGACTTCGGCCTAGGATATGAGGCCACATGACTCTGATCCAACGGCTACCACGTAAGCCAGAACTCTATAAATAGGTAATTTTTGTAATTCATTTAGGAATAATGCAACTCTTTACACTTGAAACTATACTCAATCTTCTCTTTCACTCATTTCGTATTTATTTACTTGAGTTTAGATTACTTTTACTTTGGTGGAGTTGTTCATGATTTTTTTGTTTGTTTATATGCAATCATCTTTAATTTTGTCACGCTCGAACATTTTTCTCTCGCATCGTAAATCATCTCTCACATCAATAAACGTCATTTTTTTCGTTCAAATCTCCAGTCAAAACGTGTTGAGATTTGCATGTGTGGATGCGAGTGGGCCAGCCATCTATTGTCTATGTAATCATTGTGGAAAATAGGGTCAACAGTATCCTTCACTATCACACAACTAGTGAAGTGCATATATATCGTGCTTCAATCAAAGAATTTAATCACACACGTCTTTACTTTTATTAGCTTATAATTTTTTTAAATTCATAATTAATGGTTTTCATCATTCACTTTTGTACTTTTGTTTGCAATAAGAGAATCGAGTCAATATTGAAATTCAGATTCGATTACACTATCCTCTTTATCATATTAATCTAACATATATTGTTTAAAATAAAGAAAAATAAAATTGTTAGTGGATAATTCACCTAGATCATGTTTCGGTAACAATCCAATTGCAATAATTTAAATTTACATTTTTCACGCTCTCTAAATTATTTTATTATTTTGAGATTGTAGAATCCAGACCATCGCAGTAATGAACATGCTCACTAATATTTAGTGATGAAAAGCCAATATTAGAAAAGATTCTTTGGGACCTTACCCTCAACTTAATTGTCTTCATTCACTCTATGAATGATTGCACAATTAGAGTGGAATGACTTTGAATTACAATCTAAGAACCATGTCCCTCCAACTCCACTCCCACCTCCCACCCCTACCCAACACCTAGCAACACACGATTTTATCAAATTCGACTTTTTGAGATATTTTTGCTAAAACGGACTTGAATTACGAACCTCTAATGTTAAGCGTTCTCTCTAGAGATTGGTTTGATTAACAAAAAGAACTAACACATCTAAGTGACAATTGCATTCATTTGTTCAATGTTGTCATCTCATTTGTGTGTGTACAATAAGAAAGTATGCTGTATAAAGTCTCAATTCTATAAATGAAGTGAAACTTTAGCAATGAAAGGAAGGGAAAGTTGTATACAGTCTAACTATATAACCCCAATTATGGGTTTCTAGATTCTTTCCTTAAAGTATACCACAAAAATACTTGAAAAAATGGAATATGAAGCTGTAGCTAGAGAAGGAAATTGTTTTAATTCATTATTTTATTCTATGAAATTTTGTAATGGTTGATATTAAACACCACACCAATTACTCATGAACTGAATCAATCAACTCAAATAACAATTGCAATTTTTATTATTTCTGAAATGAAAGTTAACAGTAAAAGAAATTACAGAGAGATGGAGGGAGAAAGAAAAGAAAGTAGAAGAATACTTGGAGAAGAAGAATTCCAATTCACATCACACTTTCTACTCTCCACAATGCAACTATATAACTAACCAGCAAGAAGGAAAAAACGTGAATGAGAGAAGGAAAACATAACTAATATTTGAAATTGATTATAACCCAAAACGACACCACTAATTATTGAAAACGACACTTTAATCCCTAGCTCGAAACGACGTCGTTTTCCATTTGAATTTTGGTTGTGACCATTATTCTTTTTCTTCTTCTTTTCCTCTTGGTTTGTGGCTGCTGCTTCTCTTCTTCTTTTGCAGCCATCTCCAATGGTCCTCTTCATCCTCTTCGTAACATCACTCCCCCTTAGACAAACCTTGTCCCCAAGGTTCAGATGATAAAGGATTGGCACTCCTCTTTGGCTCTGGTAGTTTAAGAACTGGGACCTCTTTCTCCCCAATTTTCTTCTTCAATAATGATACATGAAAGATAGGATGGATTTGAGCTTTAGCAGGTAATTCCAACTTGTACGTAACTTTTCCCAGCTTCTGGATTATTCTGTAAGGGCCATAGTATTTAGCAGCCAACTTCCTGTTAATTTTTCTAGCCACAGATTGTTGAGTAAAGGGATGTAGTTTAAGGTATACCCAGTCTCCCAGCTGAAACTCCCTTTCACTCCTATGATTCCATAAAGAGCCTCATATGGAGTCATTTTAATAGAGGTATGGAGGGTGGTATTGTACCACCACTCTGCGATACTCATCCACCTATTCTACTATTTGGGATGCGGGTAAGCCATGCATTGAAGGTACATTTCAAGGCACTGATTCAGTCTCTCCGTCTGGCCATCCTTTTGGGGGTGATATGAAGATCTCAATTGTAATGTAGTTCCCCGATGTTTAAACAATTCTTGCCAAAATGCACTTGTGAAAATCCTGTCTCTGTCTGAAATGATGCTCTGTGGCATCCCATAAAGCTTGAAGATGTTATCTAGGAATAGCTTTGTAACGTTGGTAGCTGAGAAGGGGTGTGTTAGAGATAGAAAATGGCCGTATTTGGTGAACCTATCTACCACTACCAAGATGGCATTCTTGGCTCCAGAACTGGACAGTCCCTCTATAAAGTCCATGGAGATGTGGCTCCAAGGATATTGCGGTTCCGGTAATGGTTGCAGTAGGCCAGGATAGGCAACATGCTCCCCTTTATACCTTTGGCACGTGTCACATTCCAGAACCTCCTGTTTGATTTCCTTCACCATTCCAAGCCAGAAAAAATGAGTTTTTGCCCTATAAATGTTGGCTTGAACCCCAGAGTGACCTCCTTCTTAAGATAAGTGTATAGCCTCAATTAGTTTCTTCCTCACACCTACTTCAGAGCCAATGTAAATCCTGGACTAATACTTAAGCAACCCATCCTTGTATGTGTAATCAGGTTATGATTTTTCATCAAGGAGCAAGGCAGTGATTCTGCTCCCAGCCTCCTCATCTCTTTGGTAACTTGTGATCACTTCCTCGATCCAAGCTGGTATCAGAGTTGTGATGGCAGAACACTCAGCCTCTTCATTAATCTCTCTTCTAAATAGAGCATCTGCTACCTTGTTGTCTGTCTATCCACTTTTTATATTGAATCTCATAGCTAAGGCCTAATAGCTTGGTTAACCATTTCTGCTGCATTGGGATTGTAATTCTTTACTCTAACAAATGCTTAAGGGATTGATGACTGGTTTTTATGATGAAGTGATGCCCCTCTAGGTAGTGTTACCATTTCCCAACAGTTGTCACAAGTGCTAGAAGTTCCTTCTCATATATGGACAAGCCAAAGTTTCTACTGTTGAACCCTTTACTTAGGTAGGCAATAGGCCATCTACCTTGCATCAGAACAGCCCCCATTCTACCATGGCATGCATCAGTTTCTACCACAAATGGAATGGAAAAATCTGGGAGGGCTAATACAAGGGTAGTACTCATAGCATGCTTTAATTCTTGGAAAGCTTGATCAGCTGCTTCATTCCATTGAAACTTATCTTTTTTTCAACAGATCCATTAGAGGCTTGGCCATAGCCCTATATCCCCTCACAAACCTCTTATAATAGCCTGTAAGCCCCAAGAAACCTCTTAATTGTTTGACATTCGAAGGGCTAGGCCACCCCTGCATAGTAGCAATTTTGGAGGGGTCTGTAGACACTTTCTCAGCTGTGATAATATGCCCCAAGTATTCTGTCTTGGATTGGCCAAATGAGCATTTACTCCTCTTAGCATAGAGTTGGTATTCCTTCAGTAACTTTAGGACCTCAGTCACATGTTTGCGGTGGGTTTCCAAATCCTTGCTGTAGACCAATATATCATCAAAGAAGACCAACACATATTTCCTGAGTTGTCCCCTGAAAACCTCATTCATCAGGTATTGGAAAGTGGCAGGGGCATTTGTGATTCCGAAAGGCATTACTCTGAATTCATAAAGTCCTTCATATGTCTTAAAGGCTGTTTTGTGAATGTCTTATTTAGCAACTCTGATTTAGTGGTACCCTGTTCTCAAGTCTATCTTAGTAAATCATTTTGCTCCATTTAACTCATCAATCAGGGGCATAAGATACTTATCCTTAATGGTAAGGCTATTGAGTTGCCTATAGTCCACACAAAACCTCCAAGTACCATCATTCTTCTTAACCAGCAAGACAGGAAATGCATAAGGGCTGGTGCTTGGTTGGATTATCCCACTCTCCTTCATCTCTTTAACTAGCCTTTCGATCTCAGTCTTTTGTATGTAGGGAAACCTATATGGCCTCAGTTTGAAGGGTTGTGCTCCTTCTTTAATTGGTATGTGGTAGTCGTTAAACCTGAGTGGAGGTAAGCCTTTGAGCTTTGAGAAAACCATGGAGAACTCATCTATCACTGCCTGAATTTCAGCTGGTATTATTTCTGGTTCCTTGTCAGTACTTAAGTCAATTTGTGCTATCACCCCATATGTTTGCCCCTTGAACCAGTTCCTTTTCTCCCCTTCCATCATCATATGGCACTCTTCATTCACAACCTCTTTACTTAGTTCTATCTGGGCACCTCTATGAGTGAAGGTTATACTTCCCTTGTAGAAATCAAAAACCACAGGGTTGAATTGGCTCAACCAATCAACCCCCGAACCATGTCACTTCCTCCCAACTTGAGGACTCTCAACTGGTATTGAAAATCCAGATCCTGTATCCTCCAAGTTAATAGGTTGCAGACATCATTACTCACCAATTTCTTCCCACCTGCCACTATCACATTCACTAGTTTAACTGGCTGCATCCTGCAATTAAGGTTCCTGGCCAAGTGCTCATCAACAAAGCTATGGGTACTCCCACTATCAATGAGGATGGAAATTCTATTTTTAATGCTCCCTAGAAGTCTAATAGTCTAGGACTGATTGTTGCCCATCAAGGCATGAATTGAAATTTCCATTACTTTACCCAATTCCTTCCCTGCCTCCTGCTCGTCCTCCCCTTCAGATAACTCTTCATTTTTCCCTTGTTCCTCCTCATCTATAAGGATAAAATTCAGCATTCTATTTCGACATACATGGTCACGTGTGTACTTCTCATCACACCTGTAGCATAGCCCCAGCCCCCTCTTAGTTTAGAAATCAGAAGGTGTGATGGCTTTGAACTTTAAGGGGTTGTTTGGGTTCTTTGTATTTGGCTCAGTATGGGTGGTATCTTTATGTGTGGTTCCAGTTGGTTTGGTGTTAGAAGGGGTCCATTTGGTTGGTGTATAAGGTTTATAGGGCTTGGCTCCTTTATTTATGGCTGTAATGGTGTTCTCTTGCAACAAGGCCACTTTAAAAACTTTGGCTAAGGTTGTAGGTTTAACGATTTTCACATTGATTTAATCTCTTCCTTCAGGCCACTAGTGAAGTTTGATATGTAATATGACTCACGAAGGTGAGGCAATGACAACATCACATGTGATTTCAATTCTTCATATTGCTCCTGATACGAGTAATGGATCCTTTCTGCCTTATCTTGTTGAACACTTCAATTACTTCTTTAGCTGTATTTTCTGCAAATCTTCTACATATTTCAGTTGAGAATGTATTCCAGTCTGCACAGGGAAAGCTTGTAATAAACCCATGTAACCATATATCTGCCTTCCTTTTCAGATACATTTCAGCAATGCCCACTTTCATTTCCTCCGGCACTTGATGAATCGAAAAATACTTCCTAGCTTTCCTTACTCATTCCCTAGGGCCTTCTTTACTAAAGTAAGGAAAATCGATCTAAGGAATCTTTGAGTTCAATCTGTAATCTCCCTCATTCATCCCTTGTGAAGAAGAATTTCCTGTAATGGTGTTTAACACCCCCTCATCCGGTAGAATTGGAGATTGCTGATCCTCTATATGTACCCCCTTGCCATTTTCTTGGGGTGTAGAATTCCCAGAACTAACTGATCATCCACTTATCTTAGCTAACATTCCCACAATGTTTTTGTTGAAATCACGAGATTATTGAGTAAGATTAGAAATTATTGTTTAATTCCTTAGTTAGAATATTTAGAATATTATTTGATTATTGTAATCTTTAGATATGGTAGGAGATTTTTCTTTTCCTTTTATGCTCTTTCCTCTTATACTATAAGTAAAGACGTGTGTTATACATGATATATTGAGGTGAAATTACAACTATTCTCTACATGGTACCAGAGCCTAGGTTTGCTCCCAACCTAGGAACGTCATGACAGAAACCACCGCCAATAGCAGAGGCTCCGCAACCTCTGGCCCGTTCAACGGGGAGTCTGAAATTACGTCTGCCATAAGTTCGGGAGAAAATTCTTCATTCCAATTAACGGTGGAAAAACTGAATGGGAAAAATTATCGAGAATGGGCGCAGTCTATCAAGCTGATTATTGATGGAAAACGAAAAATGGGTTACCTCACTGGAGAAACTGCAACGTCAGCCTCAACCAACCCCGTCCTTCTTCAAAAATGGAGGTCGGAGAATTCCATGGTGACTGCCTGGCTAATAAACTCCATGAAACCCACAATTGGAAAGACCTACTTGTTCCTACCGTCGGCGAAAGATGTGTGGGATGCTGTCAAGGAGACCTATTCGGACTCTGAGAATTCAGCCCAAATCTTCGAACTCAAGACAAAACTTTGGCAAATTAAGCAAGGAAATCGAGAAGTCACTGAGTATTACCTGGAGATGACAGCCCTGTGGCAAGAACTCGACTTGAGTACCGAAGAAAGGTGGGATTGCGCAGGCGACAGTGCTCGATTCAAAAAACGATTGGAAACTGAGAGAGTGTTTGAGTTTTTGGCAGGGCTGAACCGTGACCTAGATGACGTTAGAGGACGGATTCTTGGCCGGAAACCCTTACCGTCTACGAGGGAAGTGTTCGCAGAGGTCCGACGCGAGGAAAGCCGGAGGAAAATCATGCTGGAGACTTACGGTGAGACGTTCGGGTCGACTGGATCTGGGGCTGAATCTTCGGCCTTATCATCACACGGGCTTGGGCCATTAAATCATGGGCCCAAAATTGTTGGGCCTGATTATTTTAAGGGTGGGCCACAAAAATCTGATTTTGGATCAAAAAATTCCAGTGCAGGACCTGAAACTATGGGCTTTTATTCCAAAGGAGCGTCGAATGGGCCGGACCCAAGACAACAAAAAGGACGACCTTGGTGTGAGCATTGTCGTAAGCCGGGACATAAAGAAGACACGTGTTGGGATTTGCACGGAAAACCGACTAATTGGAAACCAAGACAAAATAAAAATCGTGGATACCAAGCATCGAGTGAATATCAGACTGAACGATCCAAGGAGACCGGTAGTGCTTTTAACTCCGAACAAATGGAACAACTGTACAAGATGTTTTCGAACCTCCAATCATCAAGTCAAACAAATAACCCTTCCGGTTCATTAGCTCACAAAGGTAATATTTTAAGCGCCTTAAGCTCTACCACTCAATATAAAATGCCATGGATTATTGACTCCGGAGCCTCAGACCACATGACGGGCTCCCACCACCTATTTTCGTCTTACTCCACATGTGCGGGTAATCTCAAAGTTAAAATTGCAGATGGTTCCCTATCCACAGTCGCAGGCAAGGGAAGTATTCAAATTTCTGATACTATAATTTTGGAATCTGTCCTTCATGTTCCGAACTTATCATGCAATTTACTGTCTATAAGTCAGCTAACTCAAACTTCCAATTGCTCGGCTAAATTTTTTCCATCTCACTGTGTCTTTCAGGATCTATCATCGGGGAAGACGATTGGCAGTGCTAAGGAATGTGAAGGACTTTATTACTTTGACGAGGCCTTTGTGAGTAACCAATGTCAAATTAAAGTTTGTGATTCTGTGTCTGTCCTAGAAAATAGCGAAATTATGTTATGGCATTTTAGAATGGGACATCCCAATTTTCAATATTTGAAACGTGTATTCCCTTCCATTTTCTTGAATAAAAAGCCATTTCATTTTCAATGTGAAATCTGTGAACTTGCAAAACATCAACGTGCATCATTTCCAAAATCTATGTACAAACCATCACAGCCTTTCGCCATGATTCATAGTGATGTGTGGGGCCCCTCAGGAGTTTCCAATCGGACTCACTCCAAATGGTTTGTCACGTTCATTGACGATCACACTCGAATTTGTTGGGTTTACCTACTAAAAGATAAATCCGAGGTTCGGGATGTGTTCGTCAACTTCCATTCCATGATTCAAACGCAATTTCAAACCCAGATTCAAATTCTCCACACTGACAATGGCACAGAATACTTTAATCACATCTTAGGAGACTTTCTGCGAACACATGGCATAGTTCATCAAAGCTCCTGTGTTGACACTCCCCAACAAAATGGGGTTGCCGAACGCAAAAATAGACATATACTAGAGGTCGCTCGTGCCATAATATTCACTACAAACATGCCTAAAATGTTTTGGGGGGACGCTATCCTTACATCCGTTTACCTCATCAACCGAATGCCTAGCCGTGCCCTAAACTTCGAGACACCACTCAATAAATTCCAGAAATATATCCCATCTTCTCGTCTCTGCTCCAATCTACCCCTAAGAGTCTTTGGGTGTACCGCTTTCGTTCATATCCACTCTCACCAACGAAATAAACTTGATCCCCGGGCAATCAAATGTGTCCTGCTTGGATATTCCCCTACACAAAAGGGATACAAATGCTATGATCCCTCCACAAAGAAGATCTTTGTCAGCCTTGATGTCACTTTCTTCGAAACTACTCCATACTTCGAAAAAACCTCTCTTCAGGGGGAGACATTACATGAAGATCGGTTCCTTGACCTGAGTCTCTCTCCTCCTGCACCTACCTTACCTATTCCACTATCTGATTCTAATATGCCATTGACAGAGAGAGACTTGAATCCAGGGGGAGACGTAGGAAAACAAACTAATAAAGAGATATTGGTTTATTCACGAAAGCCGAAATCAAAGTACATGGAGAATCTCACGACTGAAGCACCAAAAGAGTCAGAACCGATGATAGCTCCAGCTCCTCAGAGAATAACACAAATATCTGATACTGATTTGCCTATTGCACTCAGAAAACAACCACGATCATGTACTCGACATCCTATTTCAAAATTCATGTCCTATGCAGCTCTATCTACAGGATTCCGTACTTTTACAGCTCACCTTGATAGTACAGTTGTTCCAAGAAATATTGAGGAAGCATTGGGAATTCCAGAATGGAGAGAGGCAGTATTGGAAGAAATGCGTGCATTGAAAAAAAATGAAACTTGGGAAGTGATGGAATTACCGAATGGAAAGAAACCCGTGGGATGTAAATGGGTCTTCACTGTGAAATATACAGCTGATGGGACAATAGAACGGTACAAAGCCCGGTTGGTCGCAAAAGGATACACACAAAACTACGGCATTGATTATACAGAGACATTTGCGCCAGTAGCAAAGTTGAATACCATTCGAGTTCTCCTATCATTAGCTGCAAATATGGACTGGCCACTTCAGCAACTAGACATTAAAAATGCATTCTTGAATGGGGAATTGAAGGAAGAAGTTTTCATGGCACTACCACCAGGTTTTTGCAAAAATGAGGAAAAAGGCCGAGTATGCAAACTGAAAAAATCCTTATATGGACTCAAGCAATCACCAAGAGCGTGGTTTGACAGATTTGCAAGAGTGCTGAAAAGCCAAGGATACCGTCAAGGACAGTCAGATCATACTATGTTTCTTCGGCAATTTGAAAACGGTACTAAAACGATTCTAATCGTATATGTTGATGATATTGTTCTGACAGGAGATAATATAGCAGAGATGGAAAGACTAAAAAAGAGCCTTGCCATTGAATTTGAAGTAAAAGATCTAGGATCAATGCGGTACTTTCTGGGAATGGAAGTTGCTAGATCAAAACGAGGCATCAGTGTATCACAACGGAAATATGTTCTTGATCTTCTAACCGAAACTGGCATGCTAGGATGTAAACCAAGTGATACACCTATAGATATGGGAAAGAGAGATGACGATGGAGGAAATCTAGTAGAAATAGACAGATATCAAAGATTAGTTGGAAAGCTAATCTACCTGTCACACACCAGACCTGACATCGCATTTGCAGTTAGCTTGGTAAGCCAACACATGCACGCTCCTAAGGAAAGCCATCTGGAAGACGTCTATAAAATACTCAGGTACCTAAAGGGCTCCTCAGGAAAGGGACTATTCTTCAAAAGGAGTGAAAGAAAAGAAGTGGAAATCTTTACAGATGCTGATTGGGCAGGATCAAAAGATGATAGAAGGTCTACTACTGGTTACTGTACCTTTGTATGGGGAAATTTGGTAACTTGGAGAAGCAAAAAACAAAATGTAGTAGCCAGAAGTAGTGCTGAAGCTGAATTCAGAGCTGTTGCACAGGGAATATGTGAAGGGCTATGGTTAAAGAAACTTCTAGAAGAATTGCATGTTACAATGAAGCCACCAATCAAACTTTACTGTGATAATAAAGCAGCAATCAACATTTCTCTTAATCCAGTTCAGCATGATCGAACTAAACATGTGGAAGTGGACAGGCACTTTATCAAAGAAAAGGTTGAGGAAGGAATTATTTGCATGACTTATGTCCCTACGCAAGAGCAAACTGCAGATATCTTCACCAAGGGACTACCTAAACCAAAATTCAATGATTTCATCTTCAAGTTGGATATGATAAACATTTACGATCCAACTTGAGGGGGAGTGTTGAAATCACGAGATTATTAAGATTAGAAATTATTCCTTAGTTAGATTATTTTAGAATATTATTTGATTATTGTAATCTTTAGATATGGTAGGAGATTTTTCTTTTCCTTTTATGCTCTTTCCTCTTGTACTATAAGTAGAGACCTATGTTATACATAATAGAGAAGTGAAATTACAACTATTTTCTACATGGTATCAGAGCCTAGGTTTGCTCCCAACCTAGGAACGTCATGACAGAAACCACCGCCAATAGCAGAGGCTCCGCAACCTCTGGCCCGTTCAACGGGGAGTCTGAAATTACGTCTGCCATAAGCTCGGGAGAAAATTCTTCATTCCAATTCACGGTGGAAAAACTGAATGGGAAAAATTATCGAGAATGGGCGCAGTCTATCAAGCTGATTATTGATGGAAAAGGAAAAATGGGTTACCTCACTGGAGAAACTGCAACGCCGGCCTCAACCAACCCCATCCTTCTTCAAAAATGGAGGTCGGAGAATTCCATGGTGACTGCCTGGCTAATAAACTCCATGAAACCCACAATTGGAAAGACCTACTTGTTCCTACCGTCGGCGAAAGATGTGTGGGATGCTGTCAAGGAGACCTATTCGGACTCTGAGAATTCAGCCCAAATCTTCGAACTCAAGACAAAACTTTGGCAAATTAAGCAAGGAAATCGAGAAGTCACTGAGTATTACCTGGAGATGACAGCCCTGTGGCAAGAACTCGACTTGAGTACCGAAGAAAGGTGGGATTGCGCAGGCGACAGTGCTCGATTCAAAAAACGATTGGAAACTGAGAGAGTGTTTGAGTTTTTGGCAGGGCTGAACCGTGACCTAGATGACGTTAGAGGACGGATTCTTGGCCGGAAACCCTTACCGTCTACGAGGGAAGTGTTCGCAGAGGTCCGACGCGAGGAAAGCCGGAGGAAAATCATGCTGGAGACTTACGGTGAGACGTTCGGGTCGACTGGATCTGGGGCTGAATCTTCGGCCTTATCATCACACGGGCTTGGGCCATTAAATCATGGGCCCAAAATTGTTGGGCCTGATTATTTTAAGGGTGGGCCACAAAAATCTGATTTTGGATCAAAAAATTCCAGTGCAG
>CAIGRB010171867.1:54981-72871 GCA_903798255.1 Fraxinus quadrangulata | reverse complement strand
TTAGAATATTATTTGATTATTGTAATCTTTAGATATGGTAGGAGATTTTTCTTTTCCTTTTATGCTCTTTCCTCTTGTACTATAAGTAAAGACGTGTGTTATACATAATATATTGAGGTGAAATTACAACTATTCTCTACAGTTTTCATACTTTTTGTTCATTTCCCCCATTAACCCTTCGAGAATATCATGCTGCCATAGAGATGTTTCATGGCTTGATCTGTACCTTGGTAAGCTATGCTCAGCTAGCCCAATTCCTTATCAATTCTTTTAATCTATTTTTCCTGGGATTTGTTTCGAGTTTCCATTTCGTCTAAGTCACATACTGCTCTGACACCAAATGTAATGGTTGATACTAAACACCACACTAATTACTCACGAACTGAATCAATCAACTCAATTAACAATTGCAATTTTTATTATTTCTGAAATGAAAGTTAACAGTAAAAGAAATTACAGAGAGATGGATGGAGAAAGGGAAGAAAGTAGAAGAAGACTTGGAGAAGAAGAATTCCAATTCACATCGCACATTCTACTCTCCACAATGCAACTATATGACTAACCAGCAAGAAGGAAAAAATGTGAATGAGAGAAGGAAAACATAACTCATATTTGAAATTGATTATAACCCAAAACGACACCACTAATTATTAAAAACGACACTTTAATCCCTAGCTCGAAACGACGCCGTTTTCCATTTGAATTTTGGTTGTGACCGTTATTCTTTTTCTTCTTCTTTTTCTCTTGGTTTACGTCGCTGCTTCTCTTATTCTTTTGAAGCCATCTCCAATGGTCCTCTTCATCCTCTTCTTAACAAATTTAAATGCAAGATATTAATAAAATGATGAAAAATCAGCTCATCCCTTCAACCTCACAAGTGGTCCTCTTCCATTAATCCATTGATAACCCCATTCTTATCTTGCACTCATTTTCTTGTGTTCCTCTTATCCTGTGCACCATTCTATTCCTTTCTCTAAGCTTAAAAACAAACAACTCCGTTAACACTTGCTGCAGATTTGGTATTGTGTTTTCTAGATTCAAACATGTTCGTTTCGTGTTCTTTAGTGGTATGGAGCAGAGAAGAAGAGGAAGCTTTTGAAAATGTCATTGTAATGCACAGGATAGAGGACTCCAAGGGTCATGGGATAATATTTCCTCGATGGTTCTGAGCAAAAGTGAAAATACGAAGTTCGACCAAAACTACACCTAGAGGGGGTGAATATGTGTAAATCCGGCATTAATAAATTATAATTAATCAGCAATAAGTCACTAATTAATTATCTCTAGATAATTATACAATCAGTTCAATTATCCTTTGTTTGAATACCGTAAAATATAAAAACAGTAAATAAAACAATAAATAACGCACGGTATGATCACAGAGAAATCCCAATTGGGTAAAAACTTCGGTCACTTTGCAAATCAACAATCCACTATAAACGATTTATATCTTAAAGTCTCTAGATTAGACGATGACACGTACTATCTGATCTCCTGACTGAAATTCCAACAGCTCTATTAGATTTTGTGCTCCTGCACCAACTCCCATCTACATTTTTCAAAGCTCTCTTGGATTGCGCTCTGCAGCAACTCCATGCTTTGTGAAATTGTCTATCTCCTATGGATTCACAAAGAACACCGCATTTTTCAATGACTGGAACTCCAGTTACCCTTTCCTTGATCTTCAGAGACACTGACAGATATGAAGAAAGTAGCAATTTGATATTTGGATTATNCATTTTTCAATGACTGGAACTCCAGTTACCCTTTCCTTGATCTTCAGAAACTCTGACAGATATGAAGAAAGTAGCAATTTGATATTTGGATTATGAAATTGATGTTTTTCTCACCGTCAAGAACAGATCACTTTGTGAATAACAAAGTTTAAAGAGTAATTGATGAAGAGAATATGAAATGCTAAGTGTTTGCTCAATGATCAACCCTTGAAAAACCGTTCTGTAGTGTTTGGTATTTACATGTTAGGTTAAGGAATGAATGGGCCAGATAAAAAGCATTTAAAAAAGAAATTAAAAAATTCTCGAAAAACACTATCGCTCGAGCGAGGGATGAGCGACAGTCAAGCGACAAGTTGTCGCTCGAGCGAAGGCGAGGCGACAGGCGGGCGACGTAGTTTCTGTTTCGACGCTCAAGCCAAACTTTGGAGATAAGCTAGCGATATCCAACGTCGTTTTTCTTTCTTTTCCATTCTCGAACCCTAAACCTAATATAACACAACTTTCTACTATTTCCACATTACTCCTTCATTTTTACAATATATCAATTTAAGTTCATTTTATTCAAAGACTTGCCAATTATATTAAATACCTAACAAACTCCCCCTTTGACATTCTGTAATAAAACTACAATCTAAAGTGAAGACAGTAGTGAAATAAAATTACAGATTCAAAAATCGACACAACCAATAACTGTCTTGATCGAATTCTGATTTTCATTTAACAAAACTTGTTTCCTGAAATAGATAACTCAAATACCCAGTGTAAAACGTATGTAAAACAGTATTAAGTGTAAAACCAATTTATGTAGTTAATCAAGCAGTACTAAGTGTAAAACTGAATGAAGCAATTACTAACTTATAACTCATTTTTCAGTGTCCTACCATATGCTAAATTAGGACGTAATATCAATGCAACCCAACATATCAAACGAAACATTGATATTACAAAACATCAAAACTTAATTAGCAATACTGAATTTATCATTTCATAAAAAATGTGTGGATACATCAAGTCAAGTAGATAAAATCATATACATCCTCAAAAAAATACTACTCCATCATAAAAAATATACCAACACCTTCTCTCCCATTTTGTCACAAAATGACAAGGGATAACGTATAGTCGAAGAACGT
Organism: Fraxinus quadrangulata; assembly: GCA_903798255.1. Taxonomy (NCBI): domain Eukaryota; kingdom Viridiplantae; phylum Streptophyta; class Magnoliopsida; order Lamiales; family Oleaceae; genus Fraxinus; species Fraxinus quadrangulata. The sequence continues at coordinate 70,002 of CAIGRB010171867.1, read as the reverse complement.
TACAAAAAAAATGTTTTACACCTTTCCTTTTGATTATTATATTTTAGTATTAACATATAATAACTCAAAAATACGGTTATGAATATGCACAAAGAGAAGCAATGAACAGTAAATGGTCCCACATACTTAGTTCAAGCTATCATGTAGTAAATTGTATAAGCGACTCATATGTGTAAAGTGTCACTAATCCTGTGAAAATAGGACTCCAGACCTTAAATTTGTGAGAAATGACATGCTAAACATAATTGTCAATAAGTTTATTCCCTTACTTTTGAAAGGCAAATCATATAAAGCACATTAGGACCTATAATGTAAAACTCATTATAAATGGAAGTACTTATTCTCCTCCTGAGTATGAGCAAAAGAATTTATTTCATGTCATTCAATAAACGAGGCATTCTTCTCATCTTAAGTGCATGGTTTTCTTCATTAAGCAACTAAAATGACCCATTTAGCAAGTTTTAGGCCGGTTAACCCAAGTCAAATGACCATAGGTACCATGTTATGAAAAATCATGCAGGCTTAATTGCTCGAGTCAAATAGGCCTGAAGAAAAACATAAGATATTGAGCTCTCCTTTTTTTTATGTAATCAATATTTTTCCTTTCAAAATCAGGGATAAACTTGAGCTTAGGTTTAATACATATGATCAATTCATGTTCAAAGTCACATTACTAACATGTGATTTTCACCCCAAATTTCACACACGCAGTAAAGTCCTACTAACAATATCATAGTGTGTGCAGTGCAGATGGTACATGAAGACTCATATACTAAGAACTCCATGAGTAACCTAAGCCAGCAATGAAAATGATGTTACAGTTTATTGATTAACCCCATCTAAGTATATCATATGTTAAGCTGTAAAAGCAACATCCCCATTTGAATTTTTTTTTTTCAATTTTTCAATTTTTTTTTTATTGCTTTTGTTGTTTTTCAATTTAAAATAGAAAGTATGAAACAAAAATGACATCACACACAAAAATAAAAGTAAGAAAAATACGAGGCATGCATAAATATAAGTCACACAATGATAAAGAACGAGCATGCATAAACAACATTCAATGAGGTACACAAACATCAATATCCATACGAAGAAATTCAAATCTCAAACCATCCATGGCTTTGTAAATAGGTCAGCTAATTGGTTTTTTGAGAGACATACTCAAGAGTTACAATACGGTTCTCTACAAACTCTCGATGAAAATGATGATATATATCAATATGTTTGGTTCGAGAGTGTTGAACGGGATTTTTGAAAATATTAATGGCACTAATGTTATCACAAAATACAGTCATAGCCCTGTTTAATACCATAATCACTCAACATTTGCTTCATCCAAAGCAGTTGAGTGCAGCAACTTCCTGCGGCTATATATTCAGCATCTGTCGTTGACAATGAGATAGAATTTTGTTTTACTCATCCAAGCGACAAGATTAGCACCAACATAAAAAAATCTCCAGAAGTATTTTTTCTATCATCGTCATTTCCAGCTCAATCAACATCGGAATAGCTAGCAAGGTCAAGAGTAAAATCCCGAGAGTATAGGATCCCATAATTAACGGTCCCATTTACATATCTAACGATACGTCACACGACGCTCAGGTGGGGTTCCTTGGGATTAGCCTGAAAATGCGCACATACCCCTATACTAAAGGCTATGTCAAGTCTACTAGCGGTGAGATAAAGTAAACTATCTATCATACTTCTATATAGAGTCTCATCAACACTCTTACCAGTAGGATCATGACCTAACTTGACACTGGTGCTCATGGTCCTAGTGTGTTTCTTGCTGTCTAATCCAAAACGTTTGATAAGATTTTTTACATACTTCGATTGAGATAAGAACAACCTATCATCAGTTTGTTTAACTTGGAGATCGAAAAAGTAATTTCATTCTCCAATCATACTCATCTTAAACTCTTACTTCATGCATTCAGTGAAATCATGAGCCAGAGACTCAATAGGAGAACAAAAAATAATGTCATCGACGTAGATCTGAGCTATCGTGATGGTTTCTTCAATATGTCTGATGAATAATGTTCTATCTGCACCGCCTCTTGAAAAGCCATGTTCCATAAGGTATGCGGTAAGTCTATCATACAAAGCTCTAGGAGCTTATTTAAGACCATATAAAGCTTTATTCAGCTTATACACATAATGTGGAAATTTAGGATCAATAAAACCTTTATGCTGTTCAACATAGACTTCTTCCTGAAGTATTCCATTAAAGAAGGTACTCTTGACATTCATTTGATATAATTTAAATCCTAAAGTGTAGGCAACAGCTAGAAGAATACTAATGGATTCTAGTCTAGCAACTGGGACAAATGTTTCATCAAAGTCAACCCCTTCAACCTGAGTATATCGTTGGGCAACTAACCTAGTCTTATTTCTAGTTATGGTACCTTGATCATTGGTTTTATTCTTAAATATCCACTTAGTACCTATAACATTACAATCATTAGGCCTATGAACTAAATCCTATACATTGTTTCGCATAAACTGATTTAGCTCTTCATGTATGGTGTTTACTCAACATTCATCCCTAAGGGTATCTTCGACTTTCTTAGGCTCAATCTGAGATACATGATTAGCATATGTCAGATTGTTCAAAACCCTCTTCCGAAGTCTCATCTCTTCATCCAAATCCTGTATAATGTTCACTTTAGGATGATTCGTCTTAACTCTGGAAGAATGTTCTCTAAGAGGTTTAGTTTTATCATCAGGCGTGGATTCCTTATTAGGTGTATCTAAAACATTTGACGTGTGTGGGGGATCGGGAACTAAAGTTTCTTTAGGTTCAGTTACCATGACGGGATCAACACTCAAAAGTCTCAGCTCTTCCAATCTCCCTCTTACTACAGGCGTCATCCACCACTACATTGATGGACTCCATCACAAATCGTGTACGAGAATTGTAAACACGATAGGCTCGGCTATTTCTGGAGTATCTTAGGAAAACTCCCCCATCACTTTGCGAATCAAACTTGCCTAAATTCTCCATATCTCTTAGAATATAGCACTGCTGCGTAACATATGAAAGTACTTGACAGTAGGCCGTTTACCTTTCCAGATCTCATATGGTGTCATATCAGTTTTATGTCTAAGATAAACCCTGTTAACAATGTGAAATGCAGTGTTGATGGCTTTTCCCCAGAAATGCATAGCTAGTCCCTTACCGTACAGCATGGCTCTAGCCATTTCTTGAAGCACACAATTTTTTCTCTCAACTAACCCATTTTGTTGTGGAGTGATCGGTGAGGAGAACTCATGCTGGATTCACATATCTAGGTAGGAGTTCTCAAGATTTGAGTTTTCAAGTGATCACTACGAATTCTTGATAGGTAAAGTTTTTCTCATTTCTAAGCCTTTTGCACAACGATATGACAAGATCAAACACTTCAAATTTAGTCCAAAGTAAGATATTAGTGGGTGTAACTACACCAGCAACAGTAGTTGAAGGTGGAGTCCATCTAATTTGAACGCTAATCCAAATACGTTCATCCAAAACTTTAAGGAAAACTCTCATTCGAACGTTTCAAAAAGCATAGTTGCTTCCATCGAAAAATGGAGGCACAGACAATAACTGAATCATCTAGACCTAATTAAGGGTCAGAAATCAAGATAATGCTCTCATACCAATTGAAAATACGAAGTTCGACCTAAACTACACATAAAGGATGATGAATAGATATAAATGTGGAATTAATAAATTAGAATTAATCAGCAACAGGTCACTAATTGATTATCTCTAGATGATTATGCAATCAGTTCAATTATCCTATGTTTGAATAACGCAGAATATAAAAATAGTAAATAAAGTAATAAACAACGTACGGTATGATCACGGTGAAACTCCAACTGGGTAAAACCTCTGGGTACTTTGCCAGTCAATAATCCACCATAAACGATTTATAACTTACAGTCTACCAGACTAGACGATGACATATACTATCTGATCTCCTGACTGCAATTCCAACAGCTCTCCTGGATTTTATGCTCTTGTACCAACTCCCAACTACAGTTTCCAAAGCTCACCTAGATTGCGCTCCTGCATCAACTCCTAGCTTTGTAAAATCGTCTATCTCCTATAGATTCACGAAGAACACCGTGCTTTTTCAACGACAGGAACTCCAGTCACATTTCTTTGATCTCTAGAAACTCTGACAGATACGAATGAAGCAGGAATTTCGTATTTAGACTATGAAATTGATGTTTTTCTCACCGCCAAGAACATATCACTATGTGAATAATGAAGGTTGAAGAGTAATTGATGAAGAGAATATGAAAAGTTAAGTGTTTGCTCAATGATCAACCCTTGAAAACCCATTATGTAGCGTTTGGTATTTATAGGTTAGGTTAAGGAATGAATGGGCCAGATAAAAAGCCTTTACAAAATGAATTAATTTTTTTTCGAAAAATACTGTTGCTCGAGTGAGGGATGAACGATAGTCGAGCAACGGTTGTCACTCAAGTGAAGGCGAGGTGATAGGCGGGCGACGCAGTTTCTATTTCTGATGCTCGAGTCAAATCTTGGCGATAAGCTAGCGATATTCCACGCCTTTTTCCTTATTTTCCATTCTCGAACCCTACACCTAATATCACACAACGTTTTACTATTTGCATATTACTCCTTTAACTTTTACAACATATCAATTTAAGTCCTTAACTTTTACAACATATCAATTTAAGTCCTTAACTTTTATAACATATCAATTTAAGTCCTTTTTGTTCACAGACTTGCCAATTACATTAAATACCTAACAAAATGCATTGAAGAGTTGAAACACCATTATCAACTTCTTGTAGAAGATGTAAATGAAATCGAAGCTGGACATGTTCAACTACCCAATTATATTGGAGAGGAAACATCCTCATCAACAAAGGATCATCAAGGTTTGCGTCTCGGTACATGTTCCATCGGAGAATCCTCATGTCGATTTTCAGGATTAGACCACGACTCCACCAGCATGGGCCAAGCATGCAAAGGAGGATTCAAGGCGGACCAAGAGCACCGAAAAGGGATCCCATGGATAGAAAAAGAGCACTAGTGGACAGACTTTTGAGTCTTTTGATATTAAAGTTTGATAAGCATGCATGCTGAAAGTGTTCTATTCATTCTTACCAGGTTATTTTTGCTTGGCCTGGACAAGTTTGGGAAAGGGGATTGGAGAAGCATCTCAAGAAACTGTCATTTCCAGAACCCCGACACAAGTTCCAAGCCATGCCCAAAAGTACTTCATTCGACTGAATTCCATGAACAGAGATAGAAGGAGATCGAGCATCCATGACATCACTAGTGTGAATGGTGACATGGCGTCTCATCAGGCATCGATTACAGGACAACAGATAAATCCCAATCCACCTAATGCAGTGGCACTTTTGCCTGCAATGAAGCATATGAACCAACCAAACATGCATGGTTTAGGCATGTACGGTGTAGGGCATACAATTGCTGCTGCTCCTGGCCACATTGCATCTACAGTTGGCACTCCGATCATGATTACTCCAGGACATCATCATCCCCCTTTTGTTCCAATTTCATATCACATGCCGCCACCACCGCCAACCATACACCAATAACAAGCCATATTGTGATACGCATATATAGGCAAAGGCTATTTATGTAATTGTACTTTTCCATTTTGTTAGATTTGTTGAATTAGCTGGTAGCATTTCCATGTATATATAGGAGCTGATAGCATTCATTTTTTGCGAATGAAGAAAATAAAATTTCCCGCCTCTTCCTTTCTTCTTTCTCTCTAGAATTCTCTTCAACTTATCATGGTATCAGAGCAGTAAAAGTTTCTTACAATGGCGGATGATTCTTCTATTCAAGCACAGACTCAAAATCAACCTGTTCATCTCAATTTATCCAGCGAGTCTTCTACTGGAGACGCAACTACAGGTGATGTGAATTCTCTTCGTAATTGGCTAGTGATAGATCCCAACAATCCGTATTATCTTCACTATGGTGATAACACAGGGATGCAACTTATCTCTATTGTGCTCACTGATGACAATTTTGTGACGTGGAGTCGTGCGGTCGTCATGGAACTGAGTGTTAAGAACAAGGAAGGTTTTATTAATGGATCAATTGAAAAATCGCACCAGGATAGTCTTCTTTATAGTACTTGGAAGATGTACAATCATGTAGTTTCATCTTGGATCATTAATTCCATTCCAAAGGAGCTTTATCCAAGTATGATGTACAAGGATTTTGCAAGGGAGATCTGGACAGAATTTGGAGATTGCTACAGTCAGGGGAATGGTCCTCGCATTTATGAACTAAAGAAGTACATTGCTTCAATTTCACATGAAAATAGCTCAGTCAGCTCTTATTTCAATCGATTCAAAAGACTTTAGGAAGAGTTAAGTTAGACCAAATGTCAACGGCATTTATTACAAGCATGAGGATCAGATTATAAAATTTCTCATGGGGCTTGATGATCACTTTTCTGGTGTTAGAAGTCAGATCTTATTGATGGATCCACCGCTTTCACTTAATAAGGTGTTTGCACTAATACTACAAGATGAAAGACAGAAGTAAGTTGTTGCTAAAAAGCAACAAAGTTTTGATGTAACAGCTTTTGCAAGCAAAATGATGCACGGATTCTTTGGCAATCAAAGATCAGTTTCACTCAACCAGCTTCAGAAGAGGGAAAGACCTATATGCAGTTATTCTGGAATGCTTGGACATATCAAAGGAAAATGTTACAAGCTTATAGGCTATCATCCTGGTCATAGACTTGCTAAAGGAAAAAACACCGGTAGCTAATGATGTTGGACAGATCTCTCATGGTAGCAAGTCAGATGTGATGAGCTCTCTCTCAAATCTTACTATTATTCTTGATCAATGCCAACAGATTCTGGCTATGTTGAAGCCAAAATTGCAAGCACAAGAGGTGTCATCCATTTCACCTGTAGTACCTGATACATTTGCTTTCTTAGGTAATCATATTAATTCCACTGTTAATACAACTAGAAATAGATGGATTATCAAAACAAAAGCTTCAGAACACATAGTTTGTTCTATTGATAATTTAAGTAACATGAATGTAACTCTTAAGGCATCTGTGAGGTTACCTAATGGAGATACTGTTGCCGTAACACATGTTGGGACAATGAAGTTATCTAATACTTTATGTTTAACTAATGTGTTACTTGTACCAAGTTTCAAATTCAATTTGATTTCTACTATCAAATTGGTCCTTAAACATCGTCGCTTCTTAATATTCATACACAATTTGTGTTTTATTCAGGATCTTTTGACATGGAGGATGAGTAGGTAAACTTAAGGATGGTTTATATCATTTCCAACAATCTGAGCTTTCGAACAATGGCCAACTTTCCCTTAACTTTCTTCAACTCACACCACCTTATGATGTCAATTCCAGTAGCAATTCTATAGATCCATCTAATGCTATTCATCATTTCTTTTCCTATCTTCAATGTAATAAAACAGGTTATCCTACTTGTAGCTCTGTGAGCAATGTTAATATCAATACTAACATTGACATTTGGCATTGCCGTTTAGGTCATGTTCTTGTTTCCAAATTATCAGTCTTACATAAATTTGTTCCGGCTATTAAATTTAATAAGCACCTACATTGCACTATATGTCCTATGGCCAAACAACATAGATTGCCTTTTCTACATAGTGAGACAAAAGCTTCGAAGATGTTTGACATCATTCATTGTAACATTTGGGGACCCTATTCTGTCCCTTGCTTGGATGGTTCAAAATATTTCCTCACCATCGTTGATGATTATAGTCGAATGACTTGGACATATCTCATGAGAGAAAAGTCTCAAACCAGACCTATTATTCAAGCTTTCTTTCACCTAATTCAAAGTGACTTTCTGTAATGCCCCAAATTTTATTGACTTAAATTTGAGGTGTTACCGATATCATTTCATAACGCGAAAAGATTTAATTGAAAATTTAAACACTTAATTTATTCAAATCTTGGTACACCGAATTTAAATAAAATTAGTCATAAAATACAGAACATTGATAGAAATAAATAAACACAAAATATCTAACGAAGTTTATTGGTAAATATTCTCCCAATTAATTTTACTTGGCAACCTGCACACCGCTCAGCCACCATCTACGTTGATCGTTCTAACCTGAAATGTTAAAATTTTGAAGAAATGAGTAATTTGACTCAGTAGGATACGTGCGTCCAAAACAATACAATAATTCTTTAAACATAAATTTTTATAACATTTCATACCATCATTTCATCAAAAACAGTCGGTGATCAATCGAATGCTCTAACATATTTCTCGTGCAAGCATTTGAGAAAACTCGAAGGAAGTCTCAATTAGCATTTCATGAAATAAATCATGTAAAATTAATTATAATATTGTAAAGACAAGAATCACTTACACATAAGTATCCTACCTCGATTGGTAAAAAAAATGGTTGGAAGAACAAGAAGAAAATCACGTTCCCAAAAATCTTTTCTCTATTGCCGTGTCTCTATGTGTCTCCTCGTCTAGTGAAGAATCACATATATATTATTCATAACTAGGGTTCTTATTTAAAATTTAAAGTGTACAATAATCATTCCATATGAGACACGTGTGAATACCATCTATAATCCTTTCTACCCTAATAAATGGACACGGTATTCTATATAAAAAAAAGGCCTAAAGTTACTCATTGTTTCCACTTTGTAATTGCACACATGTTGTCAACTAGTTAATTTGTTTATTTTACTAAAAGAAATGGACTCTTTTTGTGGCACAAAAATCGTGGTGTGAAGGGAAGTGTTCATAATATAATATATTATATTAGATTATTCAAGTTTTCTCAAAATAAGAGAAACTAACTTTATTTATCCATTAATACACGTGGATGCAAATCTTTAGCCCTTTTGAATTCAACATTCAAAGCAACAAATAATATTAAAATAAGGCTAATTGACAACATGTTCAATTCCCAAAATCAAAGCAATTAAACAATAATAAAGTACACCCAAATACTTCCACACGTGCCACCTTTATCTTAATTCATAAATCAATTTAGCTAAATTATTCTTTAAAACAATGTCTTTTGACCTCGATAACGTGGGCCTTGCTTATCCGAATTAACTTTTCCTCGAGCCTAATATACGTGATTAAATACAGGCTATCCAACGAGCGAAATATTGATATACTTATCATTACTCTATCAATATTTAAGTAATTGGCCCAATTAAAATTGAAATTTAAACTATTTCAATTTAGTCCCTCAACTTTCAAAATATAAGTAATTATCATATAGAACAAATAAATTTTATTCTATGAATTTTTTTTGATGCATTACACTTTCAATGCAATATAAAAATCCTCCGATCTGATAATGGATGGAATTTTTCATGACTGAATTCTATAACTCCAAATTGATCATACATCAGACTAGCTGTGTAGAAACACCACCACAAAATGGTGTGGTTGAAAGGAAACATTAACATATACTTAATGTTACTAGGGCCATTAAGTTTCATGCCAATTTACCTCACAAATTTTGGGGGGATTGCATCTTAACTGTCACACATCTTTTTAATAGACCACCTACTTTATCTCTTGGTTACAAGTCTCCCTATGAGATGTTTTATCAGTTCAAGCCATTATATACTCATCATAGAGTCTTTGGATGTTTGTGTTATACTTCTACTCTCAAGCGAAATCGCACCAACTTTGATCCTAGGGCCATACCTTGCATTTTTCTTGGATATCCTTATGGAATGAAAGCATACAAATTGTATAATCTTCAAACAAACACAACATTCAATTCCAGGGATGTCTATTTCAATGAAAAGATATTCACTTTTCATCATCCTGCTCTCCTCAATTCTTTATCAAAGTCTGTTGCTCCTTCACAAGATAATCCTCTTTTGTTTCCAACACAGGCATATTCATATCATGATCACATTTTTCCAAATTTAGAGCCTGTTACTTTTCCATCTGATCATTCATCAAATTCCAGTACCTCCACCGAAGGAAACTTTTCTGCCTTTCCTGAAGGAAACTCTTCTACCTTTACTCAGCCAATATCATCTACTCCACCATATCTCACACTTGTTCGAAAGTCCTGCAGGCCTAAAAGACCTCCTTCTTATCTGTTAGACTATCATTGCAATCTTATATCTCAGGTGCCTATCCTCTAATCAAAATCTATGGGAAAAGGCCCTGTATCAGGAAAGCAATATCCTATTTCAGATTACTTGGATTATGGCATGTTGTCACCTACACAAAAGTAATACACTCTGGCTTTATCTACTGTGCATGAACCTCAGTCTTATGGTGAAGCTTCTCAATGTCCAGATTGGTGCCAAGCCATGGATTTAGAGTATCAAGCTCTTGTTTCTAACAACACCTGGACTGTGACAAACCTCCCTGCCCATAAGAAACCTGTGGCTTGTAAGTGGGTCTTCAAAGTCAAGCTTAACTCAAATGGTACAGAGAAAAGGAAAAATGCTCGTCTTGTAGCCAAGGGATTCACTCAACAAGCTGGTCTTGACTATGAAAAAACCTTTTCTCCTGCTGCTAAATTGGTACTGTCAAAACTCTTATGACAGTGATATCTCAAAGACAATGGCATCTTCACTAGTTTGACATTAACAATGCTTTTTTCCATAGTGAATTGGATGAGGAGGTGTATATGTTAATGCCCCCGGGTTATGAACAACAGGGGAATAATGGAAAGCCACTGGTATGCAAATTGAATAAGTCCATTTATGGACTCAAGCAATCTTCAAGGCAGTGGAATACCAAACTTACTTCGTATATTCTCTTACAGAATTTTAAACAATCAAAAGCTGATTATTCCCTATCCAGTAAACAGAATGGCTGCTCATTCACCGTACTCCTCATCTATGTGGATGATATTATCATAAGTGGAAATGATCTACCATATATTGAACAATTCAAAAGGCAATTGAATGACCAGTTCAGGTTGAAGGATTTAGGGATTCTGAAATATTTTCTGGGCATTGAAGTGGCAAGGACTTCAAAAGGTATATATATATGCCAAAGAAAATATGCATTGGAAATACTGGAAGAAGCAGGAAACCTTGGAGCCAAACCAGCAATTAGTCCTTTACCGCATAACTTGTAGTTGAGCAAGGATGAAGGGGAAACAATTGTGGATGCAAGTATATACAGAAGGATACTGGGAAGAATCCTACACTTAACAATAACAAGACCTGATCTATCATTTGCTGTACAGATTCTCAGTCAGTTCCTTCAATCACCAAAACAACCTCACTAAGAAGCGACACATCACGTGTTGAGATATTTAAAAGGAACTTCTGGATAGGGTCTATTCTTTGAGAGCAAACTAGATTTCCATCTTAAAGGGCACTATGATGCAGATTGGGCAGCATGTTCAAACACGAGGAGGTTGATAACTGACTATTGCATTTATTTGGGAAGTTCATTGATATCCTAGAAATCTAGGAAACAACATACAGTTTCAAGATCCTCGGCTGAAGCGAAATATAGTTCTATGGCAGCAGAAGTATGTGAATTGAGTTGGTTGAAAAGTGTATTACATGACATAAGCATTTCACACACTTGGGCAGCCTTGTTATTTTGTGATAATCAATCCGCTATTCATATAGCCAGTAATCCAGTGTTTCAAAAGAGAACAAAACACATTGAAATTGATTGTCATCTTGTTAGGAATAAAGTGCAAGCATGAGAGGTGAAGATGTTGCACACGGCCTCACAGGAACAAGTGGCTGACTTACTAACAAAACCTTTAGGGGGAGGTCAATTCAAATGGTTATTGTGCAAGATGGGAGTGTTAAATGTACGTTCTCCATCTTGAGGGGAGGTATTGTGATAAACATATATATGCAGAGGCTATTTATGTAATTGAACTTTTCCATTCTGTTAGATTAGTTGAATTAGCTGGTAGCATTTCCGTGTATATGTAGGAGCTGATAGCATTCATTTTTTTTGCGAATGAAGAAAACAGAATTTCCCGACTCTTCCTCTCTTCTTTCTCTCTAGAATTCTCTTCAACTTATCAAGCAACTACAACAATGCCCACTACAGGAAGCTGAATCTTTGAACCCTCCTTTAAAAGTCTGATTGCTTATTAATCTCCACTGATAATGGCTTGTTGAAGTTTCATCCTACACTGACATTAGAGCGAACACAATTGTAATAACATTTTTCAACTCTATACATACCAGATCAAATATTGACATAACACAATTCTTGGAACATAATAATGCAGGGATAAGTTTCAATTTTATGTTCTCGAATTTAGATGTCAGAAGAAGTAAATAAGAATGACAATATTTTTTATTAGGCTTTAAAATTTTTTTAAAAATTGGATTCCAAAAGGAAATCAAAAGAAACAAATTCTACATTACGTGTCATCACTGAAACAAAACATCAACCGAGATAAAAATCTTGATTGCTTACAACTCTGATCTCGAACTTAAAGCCGAAATAAAATGGAGAATGTATAACATTTTTTAGTTTTCAAGAACTAGCAATTCAGGCGCAGATGCAGCTACTGAATCCTTCACATGTGAAGCAGCCAAAAGACGAGTTCTCAATGGAAGCCATAGAATCATCTATTGAACAAGTATCTTATTTAGAAGCCGTTGATAATTTGTTGTTCAAAATCAAAAGGGAAGTATGTGGAATGAAATTGAAAAATAAAAAAAAAAGTTGGCGCTTCCGCGCCCATTGGAAATCTTTCTCACCCGAGAATAGTAGCGTCCCCGCACCAGTGGCCGTTGGAAAGTTTTTTAGCTTCAGTTTTGACGACTTTTAGAGGGTATCTTACAACTCTTCCATAAGTTTTGGCACCAATTGGTGGGGCATTGATCGCGGCCTATAAATAAGCTATAAGATGATCAATACATACATATAGAAAACACTTGAAAAAAGAGTAATCACTATCATTCATTCCACAAAGATAGNAAAGATCATATTATCTTCATTCATATTCAAATTTCTCCCTTGTGTTCTTGAAATTTTGGAGAATTACATGAGTGTTTAAGTGTTGAATTCTCTTCAAGGTTTGATCAATCCTACAAACCATTTGTCGAAAAATCCTTTAAGCACCAAATTCAATCCAAGAGAGGGCAAATATCGTTTGAGGACAACGATCTTCGTGTTTGAGCCTTTAATTCTTCTATGGAATTATTGATCATTTATTTACTGATTTGGTTCGTGATTTTTCATCTCAAATATCTTTATGGAGAATCAATTGAAGATATTGAACTTTCAAGTGAAACATAAGATAAGTTTATCTTCTTCTTTTATTTATTATCATTTCATGAATTAAAGTTTGATTGTGATTTTATTAAATGATTTTGCTGGATTTAATTTGATCTCTTCTCCAATTCCTCTCATAGGGAAAACTAATTTTTCCAACAGAAGCTGGCCATACTCAGATGAAATCATCAAATATCAAAATGATCCAACTTCATTTAGTATCTGCTAGTTTGTACGACTAACAAGTTTCTCAATTACTTAAAAATGGAAAAGTAACAACTCACTGAACCCATTTCAAACATTGGCGAGACGTTGGTAAAAAAAAATGTGTTTCTTCTTCCAAGAATAGTAAATTGTGGGACTACCTTCCAATTGTGGAAAACCTAGTACAATGCTAGGGCCAAAAATCTCATTTCAAGACCTAGTTGAGAAAAACCAAGAAAACCTATCTGACTATGAATGAATATCTTGAAGATTAAACAGTGTATTAATTGTATGAGTTAGTAGAGCATACAAAGACTAAAAAAGAACACATGGATATGCCATTCTGAAGGATTATCAGCAGAATATGAGACCTTTATTCTTTCGACTGAGTTGCAAACAGAACCCTAATCAGTAGAAGACATAAGTCACTATTGTTACTCAATAAGGAGTATAAAAGAAACATAAGGAAATGGACTTTTCACTTTCAACCCCAAGGCAATATGCTTATTTTGGGCCGGAACTCACAGCAGGAAAGACGAAATTCAATGGTGTCAATTCCAACTTCAACTCAAATTTGGGGTTGAGAACGGTTTAGGAGGACAATTTTTGGGTGGAAGGAATAATGATCAGAAATTAACGAGAGGAAGGCTTGCTTTTGCTTATGGAGGAAGAGATGTAACAGTGGAAGAGGCTCTTGATCTCAAAACAGATCTGAGACCTCAACGTAAATATGTTAAGACGTATGGATACTTGTAAACTCATTATGTAACCGTACCCAATACGTATCCAAACTTTAATATTCTTCGATCGCTTTGATACGTATCGGATGCATGTTTTTATAGTATCTTATATATTTTAAATTTCCAATATGTATCTGAAACGAAATTTTCAATTGGAAGAGTTTTATTGATTTTAAACTCATATAAAACTTATTATTATTGACTATGAATTGACAAAAAAATTTACTTAATAGATAACTATTGTTATATTCAATAACTTACTGAAAATAAATAGCATTTATTGAAAATACACAACTAGAGTTTAAATTTAATTGACAACTATAACTTTTTTTTGAAAATACACAATAGTATAAAATCTTTTAATACATGTGAATCCGTATTAATAGTTGACAAATATATTTTTGTTATTGAAAATAGCTATTAGTATTAAATTTATATTGAAAAAGAGAATCCAAAATGTGGAATATTGTTTGAAACTCATTTGATACTCTTGATGGTGTTAAGCTAGTTGAGATTGCTAATTTATCATTATTTTAAACGGAGTTAGAGAATGTTATTTTTAATGATAATAAAGATGTAATATTTTATTTTATTTTTCTTATCATGTTTCTATTTTACTTTTTTTAAAATTTTGTAAATTATATATATATATATGCTCGTATCCGCGTATCTTAGTTTTTTTTATAAAAAAGTTATATCGATGTACCTATATCGTATTGTATCGTATCATATTCTAATACTTTTTGAAAAAAAGGGGTCGCCCATGTGGGTTGATTCGACCCGAATTGTATGGGAAAGTTTGGAGGGAGAAGTTGATGGAGTTGAGTTTTTTTTTTTTTTT
>CAIGRB010171867.1:22716-54204 GCA_903798255.1 Fraxinus quadrangulata | reverse complement strand
AAATTTATAAAAAAAAAATAAAAATATTTTGTATGGACTTGATTAAATTCTGAATTTTTTTATTAAAAAATCAAGAATATTTGTTAAGTGGTATTTACCTAATGGAAGATTTTTTTAAGAGCTCTCATTTAAAAAAATAATAATAATTCGAAAGTGTTTGAAATACCATTTTATATACATTCATAACTGATGTGGATCTTGATTAGGTTATGTGATCCATTATGACTAGTTTTCAATTTTTGTGCTTGATCAGATATGACTGGATCAACATGCACTTTTAGCATCCTTAGAGGAAAAGCTAGTAGATACGGACAATAGTATGTGTTGAAAAATTACGTGTTTATCGAAACTATGAAATGAATCCACGACATAATCTAGTACACACAAAATATCTCAAAGCAATGCGTCGAGAAGTGATGCATTTGGGACATCATATATGTGAGGTAGAGAATATGTATCATCTAATGAGGACACTTCCTAAACATTGACATGATAATGTTATTGAAGTTTTGGATAATCCACCACCTTTATGCTATAGCTATCTGATCAGAATTTTGAATAGGAAATGAAATTCGGAAAATGGGAATTTTATAATTAATATAGATATGTATGGTTAGTTCAAATGTCGAATAATATCTATGTGAAATTTTATTTTTTCATGTTTAGTAGTTGTTTAAAGAAGCTTAATATGATCGCATGTACATATTTGACATTTTGATATTTATATATATGTTTCATATTTATCACATATAGTCAAAATGTCTTACTTATTTTGTACATGATTAATTGTTTAATTTAGTGGGAGTTCTAATGTTAGAAGTGTTTAAGTAATTTTGACCTAGACCCTATGATTTAGCACTATGAAATTAATTTTGTGATAATTTAACATTAGGATAATGGATGATGATTGGGAACTTAGTGAACTTTCGACTCTAAGTCTAGTGTGAAATTGTCATAAAACTTAATTTGCATGAGCGTAAAATGATGTGTGCATAAATGGACATTTATATAGTTGTCTCTAAAATTTTGACAGATCATGGCATCTAAGAATATCATAATTGACCTTAATATGGGTGACAAATTGAATGGCGATAACTATAACACCTGGCGCCATAACATTTGGCATGTACTAGAGGAATATGATTGCCTTGAGGGTTGTAACCACGTGATGGAAGATCCAGGGATAGGTCAAACTTTTCGACAAGAAAGGATCAGGAAACTTACAAAATATGGGAAAAAAAAAAGATTCCATTACTCGTACAATTTTAGTAAGTTTTGTGGTGGGCGATCTCATTCATGAATGTGAGCAATTCCTGACTGTTCATGACATCTGGATATGTTTGAGAGAGAAATATGGTAGAAGAATCAGACAACTGACTATTAAATTTCATACTTACAAGAAACTTCCTAATCACAACATCACACAACATGTGAGGATCATGTCTACTATAATTAGGGAGTTGAAGTCGGCTGGTCTACTCTCTGATGAGCATAAAGGTTAGGCTTTGATCCGCTATCTTCCTAATAATTTGGAACATCTGAAAATCAATCCGACTCACAATGATAGCATCAAAATATTTGCTGATGCTGCCCGCCATGCGGAATTAGAGGATGAGCGCCTTGGTGCAGTTAAATCTTTGGGACATGCTTTTGTAATTGAATCTAGTTCTGGAAAAGCTTCAGGATTTAAGTGTAAGAAAAATTGGTTCAAAGGAAGGAAAGGAAAGGGAAAAGAACTGGACAGAGACCTAAAAACAACAAACTCAAGAACAATAAGAAGGGTAAATGGTTTGGAAAGAAGAAAGATAAGAGCAAGTTGAATGCTTCAACTTTCAAGTGCTGGGTCACTTTGCTCAAGAATACCCTAAGCCAAAGAAGTTAGCTCTTATAAATTCTTCTTTTAGTGTTGTTTATGTTTTAAGCACTGTTATGCTAATTGAATCTTATCTTATATGGATTATAGACTCAAGAGCGACATATCATGTAACCAAGGATCGAGAAGTATTTGTGGAGTTCCGTCGATTTCCAGCTGGTACAAAGTGATTATACGTCAGTAACGATGATAAAATGGAGGTGAAAGGGATCGGTACATATAAGTTACATTTGTGTGGTTGTCTACTATTCTCCTTCATGATGTCCTGTTTGCACTTGGGATACGGAGGAACTTAATTTCCATTGTTGTTATTTTAAGATTAGGGTTTAGTTTGAACTTTTGTGGTAACTCTGTTCGTATAAACAATGATAATGTATTTTATAGATCTGGACATGTAGAAGGTGGTTTGTAGTGTTGGATTGTGATCCAAACACTTATAATTATTATGTTGATCGTTGTTTTTCTATGAACGTATCTTCTTCTTCTTCTTCTAAAGGTTTGAATGTTGATACATCAGTATGGCATGCTAGATTAGGACATTGGACAAGAGAGAATGAATAGGTTAGCTAAAGAAAGCTTGCTAGGTTCAATCTCTAAGGTTTTGTTACTTGTGAACATTGCCTAATCGGAAAAACAACACGAAAACCATTCGGTAAAGCCTAAAGAGCCGAATTTCCATTGGAATTAGTCCATTCAGATATATGTGGCCATATGAATGTGAGGGCAAGATATGGAGCCTCTTATTTTATTACTTTTATAGATGATTTCATGCGGTATAGTTATGTCTATTTGATTTCTCATAAGTCTAGGGCATTAGAATACTTTAAACGATATTTAAATGTGGTCGAAAATCAAATAGATGGAAAGGTGAAAGCTTTAAGAACTGACCGATGGTGTGAATATCTATTTGAAGAGTTTAAAGAACTATGTAACGATAATGGAATCATTAGACAATTAACTATTCCCAATACACTTCAACAAAATAATGTTTCTGAGAGGAGGAACATAACGTTGTTAGAAATGGTGAGGTCCATGATGGCACAGGATAACTTACCTATTTCCTATTGGGGAGATGCTCTGTTAATTCCAACTTATATTTTGAATAGAGTTCTCTCTAAATCAGTATCTACTACACCATATGAGTTTTGTATAGGTAGATCTCCTGATTGAGTTCTCTTAGATCCTGAGGATCAGCTGCCTATATCCATGATTCCTCAAGTAAGTTTGGAAAATTGGGTCCGCGAGGTAAGACATGTATCTTTATAAGATACTCAGACCAGTCCAAAGGATATGTGTTCATAGGTAAAAATCAAGATGTGACTATAACTGAGATAGAGTCACGTGATGTGACATTCTTGAAAGTGATTTTCCTAGTAAGGAAGAAATTAAAAAGGGAGAACATTTGTATTAATTAAATGATAGAGTTGTACTTGATGGATCAACTAATGTGCAAGAGGAAGCACTACCACATGTTGATCGAAGTGAAAGCAATTTATCTCCAACTCCAAGTGACAGGGTCACATCGGAGCTTTCACTTCGTAAGAGTACTAGAAAAAGTATGCCAAAATGTCATTTCGAGATTGAAGGGCAAGTTTTCCTAGTATTTCCAGAAGATGATGAAGAACCAAAATCAGTAACAAGAAGCTCTATCATGCCCTGAAAAGGAAAAGTAGAAGAATGTAATGGAAGAAGAATCAAATCTGGGACTTAGTTGATCTTCCATCTGGTCGAAAAGCCATTGGGAACAAATGGGTTCTAAAAATAAAGCGAAGAGCTGATGGACTATAGAGAGGTATAAGCCTCGCTTGGTGGCAAGGGTTATACTCAACGCGAGAGTATAGATCATGAAGAGACATTTACACTAGTAGTGAGTTTTATTTCAATTCGCATACTCTTAGCTATCGTGCCACATTTAGATTTAGAATTATATCAAATGGACGTGAAGAATTCATTTCTCAATGGATAATTGGATGGAGAAATTTACATGCAACAACCAGTAGGTTTCATTAAAATTGGCCAAGAGAATAAAGTTTGTAAATTGAATAGATCAATCTATGGCCTAAAACAGTATTCTAGACAGTGGTACTTGAGATTTGACAAAGCAGTTATCTCGTACAATTTTGACGATGGACGAAGATCACTATATTTATTTGAAAAAATCCAATGGAAAATTTGTAAATTTATCTCTCTACGTAGATGATATCTTACTAGTTGGGAATGATAATGAGTATATTAAAACCATTAAGAAATGGTTGTCCTCAAATTCTAAAATGGGTGAAGCAGATTACATATTAGGTGTTAAAATACATAGAGATTGTTTGAAGAGGTTTCTTGCTCTGTCACAAGAGTCATATATAAAGAAAATTCTTGAAAGTTTCAAAATGGAGAATTGCAATCCCATTAACACTCATGTATCGAAAGGTGAAACTCTAAGTCTTCGTATGTGTCCTAAAACTCTTGAGGAAAAAGAAGAAATGTTTAGAGTTCCATACTCCAGTGCAGTTGGGAGTTTGATGTACGCTATGATGTGAACTCGTCCTGACATTTGTTATGCCGTAGGTCTGGTCAGCAAATATCAATCTAATCCCGGAAGAGAGCATTTGAAAGCTGTTAAGAGGATATTGAGATACCTGAAGGATACTGCTAATTACTCGTTATGCTATCAAAGGAATGATTTGTGCTTAAAGGGATACACTGATTTTGATTGGAGTGGAGACCTAGATGAGCGCAAATCAACTTCGGGATATGCATTCTTGCTTATTAATGATGCTATGTCTTGGAGTAGCAAGAAACAAAGATGCATTTCCTTATCCACAATGAAAGTAGATTTCGTAGCATGTGCTTCAGCAGTACAAAAAGTTGTTTGGTTAAGAAGATTCTTACAGTATCTAAGAGTCCTTAGTGGTGATGTAGGACCTATATTGATTTATTATGATAGTCAGGTAGCTATTACATATACAAAGGATCCCAAATATCATAGTAGAACTAAGTAAATTAATACAAAATATAATTTTGTAAGAGACATCATAGAAAAGAATGAAGTGAGTATGCATTATATTTTTACGCACCAAATGGTAGTTGATCCATTTACAAAACCTATCCCTAGAGATGTTTTTATGACTTGTGTTAAATCTTTAGGATTGCATAGAATTTGAATTATGCACTATGTAAACTTTCATATAAGTCCATTAATGAACAATATTTGAATTCATATGTTAAGAGTAATCTTCTGCCATGATTTTCATATTACTATTTAATATGGACACATAAAGTATGTCAAACAAGTTGAGATTTGTTCACTCACACGAACAGTCCCTCGGACATTTTGAGGTAAGATACAATGATCATATTGTGTACATGATCCAATCGCATTGATGAGATATCAAGATGATATTACAAGAAGTAATTGGTATGGATTTTTGCTATCCATAAAACCTGTTCTATAGCGAGATTGAGTTCTCGATTGGAATTGCCTAGAGGAATAAAGATAAGGAGGACTTATGTTAGATATCGATGATTATCTGAACTATGCTAAGTACGGTGTATTTTATTTGTAAGATTAGACATATGTCCTAAGAAATGGAGAAAAGATCGTAACACGTGCTTCATACCACATGTATTTTAACGACCAATGAGAAATGAAAGAATTAATCTCTGGTTCTTCATTTTGTGAGTCTCCGAGGCATTTATGATCTCAATTTTATACTCTTATAACTTTTGACTGTTTCTCGAAATTTTATTTAGTTGTATGAACTTGGAGTTGAGTTTTTTTTTTTTTTTTTTTTTTTTAAAGTTTGAAACTATAACTCCCCACCACCTCTAACTTCCATAAACACTCACTCTATCACAAAAAAAAAATAAATAAAATCAGGAAGTGAACAATGAAATTCGGATTATACAAAAGAGAAAAATACATGAGGGTGGTGACTTGATTTTGAAAGCATAATATCTCAAACTGGGTTGTTGGATTGTGAACATCAAACTCCTTCCTTGGTGATCGAGTTTCTGACCAATAAACGGGTACAAGATGGTATGGAAAGCAAGCAATCAAAAGGCAAGTGATTAAACCTCATTTTGGTGTTTTCAAATTTGTTTTACTACTCCAAACTCGGTTATAAGCATGCGAGCTCGTTTTACAAATACGTATCGGATCCGTACTTCTTTGATGTCCACTTTGTTCAAGAATAGGTTATGTAGTACAGTACCGCAACTATCATTTTGATCTGAATTTAAACATCAACAAATCAATTTTCAATTCCGAATTCCGAAGGGTCAAGTGACAGAAATGCTTGCCATTCAAGAAGTTCTCAATGGTACAAACATGCATTCGGGAGCCTCACCATGTCAGTGCTGATGCATTAAAGTTGATGGGAAAAACAAAACACAATGGAGCAGAGTCTCTTAAAACTAGCAAAGGATAATAATGTCCTATTTGAGTTTACTTACATTCTTTTTTTTAATCACAGATCATCTTTTGAAAACTGTACTGCTGGAAAGGAAGTTTATAAATGAACTCTATATCTGATCACTCTCAAATTGTTCTCAACAACCACCTACAGCAGCAATCAGCCCAGGTGTCCACCTCGAAAGTCAAAATTCTCACAACCCTACTCTTGCTACATGTGTACTTGTATCTCCTAGTTTTGTGTTTGTACCCTCTAATTCTAGCTCAGTGTTTAGTCTATGGCACGATAAGCTTGGCCATTCTTTTGAGAAAATTGTGAAGATTGTAATTGCAAGTTGTGGATTACCAGAATTCTGATAAAATTTCTCATTCTTTATGTTCCACGTGTTGTTTTAGTAAAACTCATGAATTTTGATTCAAATTAATGCAGTTTCCCACAATACACACAAGACGATAACAGGGCTAAAGAATGAAATTCACCAACTAAAAAGTCTGCAGCTCTAGAACCTAGCTTTGTTGAATATGCTCTTTAAAAGAGCGTGGAGAAGTTGATATGACACGAGGATTCTCAGCGTTCATGACATGAGGAATAAGACAATGTTATTGGTACCATTACCAAAAATAAGAAAAGTAATTGGCTGCAAGTGGATATTCAAAATCAAAGAAAATCTTGATAGGATAGTGGAGAAATACAAAGCTAAATTGGCTGCAAAAGGATTCCAACACGTATCTGACTTTGATTTAAATGAAGTTTTGAGTCCTGTAGTATGCAACCTATTAAACAATATTAGAGACTATTGGGGTTGTATTTACTATAGCAACAACAAGAAAATGAGTCTTACACAGTTGGATATTAAAAATGCATTCCTAGATGGTGACCTACATGAAGAGGCTAGATTTATGCAACCCAAGCAATCCACCTAGGTCTGCAAGTTGCAGAAGCTACTCCATTCAGTAAAACAAGCACTTAGAGCTTGGTTTACCTTCTTCATATGTTAAATTATGTTGTTCATCCTCATATGCCTCGGCCTATGTAAATTACATGCTAGTAACTAGAAACAACAATGAAGTAGTAACATCTGATTGATCAACTTAATAAAAGCTTTGCCCTGAATGAACTTTGGTGAATGCACTAGAAATACAAGTAAAACATAAAACATAAGAGGACTCCTCTCTTTCAAACTTAGTATATAAACGGCCTATTTGCAAAGCAAAAATGTAATTTGCCAAAAGCAGCGGGACAACAATTATTAGTGGTCTTAGATTCTCTACATATGGAATGATCCCATGAAGAGCACTCAAGTATAGTGGATGTCATGCAATATGCAACAATCACTAGGATAGATCTCTCCTATAGTGTGAATAAAACCTCTGTTCATGCAAAACCCACTAAACCTTGGCAAGAATCTACGAAAATCCCAACTTATTAGGGTTCTCTTATGTCAATTGAGCTACTCATTGAGATGGTAGAAGATCAACATCAGGCCATAGTGTATTGCCTGTCATACTTGATAAATTCGTATTCTATGAAGCAACATACTATTCATCCACTGAAGCTAAGATATGATTATTACCAGCATCAAGGGTGGATCTGGCAGTGGGCTGTACTTGATTGTTGCCCATTGCCCCCATATCCAGGTCCAATAAAAGTAGTACAAATTAATGGAAATTTTAGTCCAAATCCATCCCAAGCTCATTTGATTCCTCTTTTCTTCTTTCAAAATTCAACCCTCAAACGTCATTTGAAATTTTTGAAAACCAAATTGAAATTCCCAAATTTTTTTAATCTTAAAATTTTTTCCTATCCACGATCCACCCATCATCGAAGCCATCAATTGTCGATCGTCGATTGTCAACCACAAATTGCAGCTATTGAAGAAATATACAAGTGAAGAAATTTTGGGAAGGAACTGTACGTATGACTGTTTCTACTTTGTGAAACTTCTATTTTAAATGCTGCTCTTCCCTGTCCCTCATGAAATATGTCCATTTGTGGAATTGTTTCTATTTTTACATTGTCACAGAAACTCGTTATTACCTATTATAGTTAAAATAATTCTAGGTTTCCATTTCTTTTTGAAATAAAAAAAATGTAGGCAATAAATTCTAGAACATATTTCATTTGCATCACGAGTACGCTACTGATATCAAATCTAGTTTCTTACAATATGAATGAATTTAAATTGGATAGAAAAATAGAGGAATATGAATTAATGATTTGACATGAATGAATTTATGATTTGGGACATGAATTTATGAATTTACAATTTCTTATAATAGATGGGTATGAATGTATGATGTAGGACAATTGGCGTTAGAGTTCGAAGAAGAATTAGACCAAAAATTGACAAAACGAGCTGTTACGAAGAAACGGTCATAACTTTTTGCACCATTGTCAGAATGACTATTATAATATGTTTTCGAAAACGTTTCACAGCGCTCTACAATATTCAATCTGGGATTCTCGATTGAGGTCGTTTTCTGCTTCAAATTTACAGTTTAAGGTAGCCTATCGGGCCATTTAAGTTTTCACATTTTTAATTGTTTTAATTAAGTGGATGTCTATTTTGGTCTTTTGCGTAAATTATGATTTTTGGAGACTATTTAAAGGCTCCTTGTTTTCTTGAATAATACAATTATATTTTTTGAGATTATTTTCGTGAGAATTATAATTTTCTTTATCGGGGATTACGGGAGTAAACCCTAGAACTTCCGTTCTGCATCAATGTTTGATTTGGGAAGGAAGATTTTGAGTTAAGCTTTTACATGAATGAATTCATGATTATGGTTTTATCAATTTATTTTTATGAAATATTGTCATATTGAAGTTGTTAGGTTTTTAGTATTGGCAATTTTGTGGACAAAATGACTAATATGTAATATGTTGTAAAAGTCAAGGACCTAGGGTGCAATTTATATAAATTGGGTTATGAGATCTAAGGTTCGAGTATGAAAAGAGGAGAAACAAGGTGGCGCATTTTCGCTAACCTATCGCCTGAACATGGCTCGAGCGACAAAAACAGAATGTCTGTCGCCCGCTTGTCGTTGAGCTCTCGCTCGAGCGACAGCCTGTCGCCGCTTATTACTTGAGAGACATGTCGATCTGAAAAATCCTAATTTGTGTTTTTAAACAGATTTATCCGGCTCATTCAATCAAATTACCCTCTCCTATAAATATCCAAGCCATTGGATGAAATTGTGGGTGCTTGATTATTATTCTTTGCATCATATCATTATTTAAAGATCCAAGAGCATATTCTTTCATTGTGATTCGTCTTTTCTTCTTGAGATCATATAACCACTTGTTTAGGAAAAATATCAAATTGAAGAATCCAAAACACCTACTTTATAAACATCCTTAGGAATGTACTTTCTCAGTTGAATTTCAAAGGTTGCTGGAGGTTGAGAGAGGTTGGACCACAAGCGCAGGAAGAAGAACAGGAATAGGCGATTCCTGGGTATCCACTTGGAAGAGACGTGTGCAGAAGATTGTGAGTCTGAAATTTACAGCGGATCTTGGAAGCTATAGGAGGTAGATCGGGAGATCTAGTGGTTGGCTAGATAGTATCTACGGTGGTAGATCGTGAGTCTAGAGTAATAGCAAATCTTGGAGTTGCAGGGTTTACAATAGCTATTAGAACTAGTTTGGAATTGAACTATTAACCCACATTGTCTATAATGGAGGTAACTGGCTTGGTCCCGGAGTTTTTACCCAGTTGGGGTTTCTCCGTCATCATATTGGTGTTTTGACTTGTTTGACATAATCATCTAGAAACAATTAAAAGTGACTTATTACTTTTGATTTATTAATTTTGCACGTAGGGTCAAAATTAAAAATGGATAATTAATAACCATTCGATAATTTAGTAGCCGTTAATTTGGTAATCTGTAATTTTCAGTTGGTATCAGAGCCTAATTTTGATTCCTGACCTTAATTTGTCTAGATGAGTAATTCATTGTTCGTCCCGTCATACTTTGATGGCACTAACTATGACTATTAGAAAGTTAGGATGAGAGCATTCTTAAAATCTATGGATGAGTGTGGTGAATGGTTGGAGTGCCCCTAGTACAACTATTGATAACGTAGTGACTCCCACTCCCATTGCTAATTGGACTAGGAAAAACTTAGATGAATGTAACTGGAACAGTAAAGCCTTACATGCCTTATTTATGACGGTATCCTCGGAAGAATTTAGGAAAGTGTCTATGTGTGAGATAGCCAAAGAGGTTTGGGATATTCTACAGACCACACACGAGGAAACTCGGGCAGTTAAGAACTCAAAATTGCAAATGATGACTACTACGTTTGAGGAGATTAGGATGAGAGAAGATGAGACGTTTGATGTCTTTTACGCTAGCCTAAATGACATAGTGAGCTCTAGTTTCAATCTAGAAGAGAAAATCTCCAAGCCTAAGATAGTGTGTAAAATTCTTAGATCCTGACCCGATCATTTCAGGCCTAAAATCACAGCGATTGAAGAAAGTAAGGACATAGACTCCATTAAGATAGATGAATTAGTTGGATCCAAACGTATGAGCAGACCTTAGATAAATCTGTTAAAGATAAATCTATAGTCTTGAAATCCGTGAGAAACACTCAAACCGAATATTCTGATTCTGATTCACCAGATAATGAGGAGTTAGTTTACCTGCCTAAAAAATTTCGGAAAATGTTTAGGACCTAAAATAATCCACAAGAGAGACATAAAGGTTGCTCGAGTGAATTTAGGAGAAAATCTAAATCTGTGAGGTGCCATAAGTATCTAGGTTATGGTCATGTTAGGAGTGAGTGCCCTAGCAATAAGAGAAATTCGGATAAGGCTGTGAATGCTACTCTCACTGATGACGAGTCTAACTCGAACAATCAGAGAAAGAAATCTACTCGTGAGGAAAGTGGAAAATATATTGTCTTTACTACGAGAATTAAGGATGGATCTGACCAGGGGAGTGAAAGAATAGAGGACTTAGATAATGGTGAGTATTATGATAAAGAGTCTATGAGTGAGGAAGATATCCAAGAGGCTTATGATAAGATGTACGATGAGAGTCTTAATATTCTTACTAAAAACAAAGCTTTGAGTGCGAAGAATAAGGAATTTGAATTGGAAAATGAGAAGCTAGTAGCGCACATTGAGAAATCTACCTCGATCTTGAGTTAAGTGACATCCATGAATGAAATTTTAGAGACTCAGATTAAGAACCTCACCAGAGAGCTTGAGAATTCCTCTAGGAGAATCATCGAGTTGACTACTGAGAAAACGATCTTAGATATCCAGGTTAAGAACCTTCTGAGAGATCTAGAATATTTTAAGTCTCAACTGCTTGCCTTCTCTAGTGGTTCTGAAAAGTTGGATAACATTTTAGGAATGAACAATCTGGCTAAAAATAAGGGAGGTCTATGTTTTAAAGAAAATAGTGCTAGTACTTTTAAGACCATACTTATCCCTACCACTGACCAGCCTACACATGTGCCTAACCTAGATCTTAAGGATAAGAGATTTGTTAGATATATGCATACTAGACAGCGTAGGACCCGTAACCTAGGAATAGACGTTAGCGTTCACATAACATTGGTCATAAGTTAATCCCTACATGTTTTTATTGGGGTGAATTAGGACACATAAGGCCTAGGTGTCGTCATCTCCTCAATAGAAATAGCAACTGGAACTTAAATAGAAATAACGATCAGGAGTGTGTTGGTTAGATTGACTTCCTTACTAATCGAATGAATCAATTGACTAAGTTAATGATCCAGATGACTGGGAATATTTCTGTCACTAGGCAGGTTTAGGTGAAGAAAAGTGATCTGATAAATCTTGAAATAGATCACGGTACTCTTAACGGTAAGAGCATTTGCATACTCACTGATTAGGTATTTTTGATACATGCTCATACTTTATCATTATGTTATTGACATTTGCATGCATCACATTTATTTATTTATTTATTTATTTATTTTTGCTTTAGTTTCATGCATGTACATTTTAGTCATATTTGCACTAGTACATGCACGTTTTATTTTGTTTTTTTGTTTAGTATATGTGTCTTCATGTATCATCTGCACTACACACATTATCATATTGTAAATGGGACTTAACCGCATGTGTGCGATTTGGGATGGCTATCACTTGTTGGTTCGTTGACTTTGAACATGAATTGACCACATTTACTAGATATAAGCTTAAGATTATCCCCGGTAATAAAGAGCTCAATATCTTATGTTCTTTTTTGAAATATATTTGATTCGAGCAGTTAAGCATGTGGAGTTTCTCATAACCTGGTGACTATGATCAACTGATTTGGGTTAATCAATTTAAAGCTCGCTACATAAGTCATTTTAGTCACTTAATGAGAAATGGCTTGCAGTTAAGATGTGAAAAATAATAATGAGCTTAAAATATTGAAAAAAAGAAAAAAATTGTAAAAATAAAATATGCTCATAGTAAGGGGAGAAAAGAAAATATTAATACAAAATGAGCTTTTATTTAAAGGTCCTAATGCGTTGTAAATGGTTCGACTTTAATAAGTAGATGAATATACTTATTAGTAATGATTTTAGCATGTCATTTCTCACAAAATTAAGGTTTGGAGTCCTATTTACAAATGATTAGTGACACTTTACACACATGGGTCACTTATACAATTTACTCTATGTTAACATGAACTGAGTATGTGGAAAGGCTTACTGTACATTGATTATATTTATACGTGCTAATGACTGTATTTTTGAGTGATTTTATGTTAAAGTTATTTTATCCCTTCGTCATTTGTGACAAAAGGGGGAGAGTATATTTATAAAGAGTGAGATTTTATGTCTAGGGGTCGTTGGGGAGAGACATATATACATTTTGCATATTGCATAAAAACATGTTGAGAGTTTGCAGTAAGGGGGAGAATTGCATTGCATTCCATATCATAATGCAATGCATTGCATTCCATATCATAATGCATAAGTTGTTTGAGGTTGGATATTTTGTGATGTTAATGTTTTGGTTGGTGTTTTGATTGATATTAATGCTACGTCTCAAACTAGCATGCTTATTTGTGTTCATGAGTTTTTTGATTTTCTGTATCACGTGTTTTTAT
Source organism: Fraxinus quadrangulata (assembly GCA_903798255.1). Taxonomy (NCBI): domain Eukaryota; kingdom Viridiplantae; phylum Streptophyta; class Magnoliopsida; order Lamiales; family Oleaceae; genus Fraxinus; species Fraxinus quadrangulata. The sequence continues at coordinate 40,840 of CAIGRB010171867.1, read as the reverse complement.
ACTGGGTATTGAGTTTTTTTATTTCAGGAAACAGGTTTGATAAGAAATGCAAGAAACATAGTTTGGGTAGTTTAGATTTTTTTGTTATCCTTGACTTAATGTATAGTTTTGTCACAGAATGCCAAAAGAGAAGTTTGTTAGGCTTTTAGTATTGATGATTCTGTGGACAAAATGACTAATGTGTAACATGTTGTAAAAGTCAAGGATCTAGGGTGCAATTTGTATAAATTGGGTTATGAGGTCTAGGGTTCGAGCATGGCTAGCCTATCCCCTGAACATGGCTCGAACGACAAAAACAGAATGTATGTCGCATGCCGTCACTAAGCTCTTGATCGAGCGACAGTGTGTCGCTCGCCTATCGCCAGCGTATCGCTCGAGTGACATGTCGATCCAGAAAACTCTAATTTGCGTCTTTAAACAGATTTATACAGCTCATTCAATCAAATTACATTCTCTTATAAATATCCAAGCCATTGGACGAAATTGTGGGTGGTTGATTATTATTTTTTGCCTCATATCATTCATTAAAGATCCAAGAACATATTCTTTCATTGTGATTCATCTTTTCTTCTTGAGATTATATAACTACTTGTTTGGGGGAAGAACATCAAATTGAAAAATCCAAAACACCTACTTCATAAACATCCTTAGGAAGGTACTTTCTTAGTTGAATTTCGGAGGTTGAGATGGGTTGGATTACAAGCGCAGGAAGAAGAACATGAATATGTGATTTCTGAGTATCCACTTGGAAGAGACGTGTGCAAAAGATTGTGAGTCTAGAATTTACAATGAATCTTGAAAGTTACAGGAGGTTGATCGAGAGATCTAGCAGGTTGGCTAAATAGTATCTACTGTAGTAGATCGTGAGTATGGAAGAACAGCAATTCTTGGAGTTGCAGGGTTTACAACAGCTAGTGAAACTAGTTTGAAATTGAACTGTAATATACATTGTCTCTAGTGGAGGTAACAGCTTGCTCCTGGAGTTTTTACCGAGATGGGGTTTCTCCGTCATCATATCGGTGTTTGTTATTTATTGCTTTCGTTATTATTGCAGTATTCAAACTTAGGAAATTGACTTATTTGACCTAATCATCTAAAAATAATTAAAAGTGACTTATTGCTTTTGATTTATTAATTCCGTACGTAGGGTCAAAATTAAAAATGGATAATTAATAACCATTCGATAACTTAGTAACTGTTAATTTGGTAATCTGTAATTTTCAGAAGTGTTTTGGTTTTTATGTTTTTAAGTTTTAGATTTTAATATGGAAGAAAATCGATCTTCTGCCAAGAAAGAAGAACCTTGTTATCTTTCTTTTCAAAGAGTTAAAAATCTAAAGATATAACTGTAATAGATAATATTATATTACGAATTGTTTTGTTATATATGAATTTTATTCGTACATTAAATTTTTAGAATTTTTTTGCCCCCGTAACGTTGATTCCTGGCTTCACCCCTAACCAGTATAGTAGCAAAGATAACCAGGTTGACATCTTTACTTGAAGAACTAAAAATAAAAATGGGTAAAGTGCTCATGATTGAGTGGTGATAATGTGAATTCAATGCCAACTTCTAGAGAGTCATCTTTGAAAGAAGCCAGGATAATAATAATAGGCTTCAGGCATTGGAAAATGTAAATATAGAGAAAAATTAAATGGGAGGATAAGTGATGCCGAGAATCAAGACTAGAACAATTGAAGAAACAGAGATAGTCGGATCAGAGAAATGGGAGGAAGATTGTAATTTATTCAATATTCAAGTGTGTCTAATTACAATCAATTAGCCTCTTTATATGGGTTCTAAATCACAGCTAATAAGGATAATTATAACTACTAAGGAAAATTATGATTTCCTTTTAAATTTATCAAAATCAATCAAATGCAATAATGGAAAATGCTCCTATGAATGATTTTAATTTATTTTACGCTTAAAATATACTTTCCAAATTGCATCATTCCCCTCCGGTTGAAAAGAAATCAACTCCGGCGATGTATAATCCAAATAGGCCTCCAAGAGCTTAGCATCCAACTAACGGAACCCATCTTCAGTAATCCATGTAGCATCGCTAGGCGAACGACCCTTCCAATGCACTATAAACCTACGAAAAACCACTGTCCTGTGAAGCAACAAACTGATCATCGAGTACCTCATCAATAATATTTTGTAAGGAACGGGCTATGATCCGTAGACCCATTGAGAGAATTATTGTACACGAACTCAGTGGTAGGCAACACAAGATTTCAATTACTTAGTTTATCCCCAACTAAGTAACGAAGTAGATTACCCAGACTACAGCTCATAACCTCAATTTGACCATTGATCTGGGGTGAAATGAGGAGGAAAACTTAAATTTCATCCCAAACAATTTCTATAGTGTCTTCCGAAAATAACTAACAAACTTAACATCACGATCAGACACAATAGTAACTGGAAGTCCATGTAAGTGGACCACTTCTTTAAAGAACAACTTTGCAACATGGGAAGCATCGGTTGACTTGGAACATGGTAAAAAATAGGCCATCTAGTAGTTTTAGGTAACCCGAGGGTGAAATACATGCTAAGGTCACACCAGATAGTACGAGGAACAAGAAGAGAAATATACTTCCTTATGTTTTGATGTTGTGTCTTGCCCAAATGACATATACGATACTAAGAGACGATACGAACATCATCTTTCTTAAGAGAAGACCAATAAAATCAATCCTCAATTAGGGTAACAGTTTTATCTCGACCAAAATGAGCAGTTAGACCCCCTGCATATAGTTCCCAGATAAGAAAGTCACACGGTGAGGTACGAGGAATACATAATTTGGAGCCCTTTAAAAGATAGCCATCTTTAAGCAAGAAAACAGCATAGGCATGAGAGTGATTATCCAAAAGATCTTGAAAGATGATGTCAAAGTCAAGCAACTGGGATAATCATCTTTCAAGTACTCAAATCTCACGACAGTAGTGCTCATGGAATTAAGCATCGTAGTCATACGATTAAGGGTGTCAACAGTTTTGTTTTCAACCCTGGCCTAATGGTGGAGAATAAAAGTATACTCTTAAAGAAATTTGATCCACTTAACATGTTATTAACTTAAATGATGATGGGAGTTAAGATAGTGAAGAGCCTAATGGTCGAAATAGAGAACAAACTCTTGAGATAATAAGTAACAACACCAATGATGGAGAGATTGGATAATGGCATAAAACTCCATGTCATAGGTGGAATACTTTTGTCTAACTTGAATTAAATTTTCACTAAAGTGAGTGACGAGGTAATCATCTTGTCTTAAGAAACCACCTATAATGACCCCAGACACATCACATACAACCTCAAAAACCTTAGAAAGATCAAGGTGGCGTAGGCGGGAGGAAAGTTTTCTGGGCCGAGGGGGTCTAACAAAAATCTCCTCTTTTCATACGCTAAGTGATAGGGGCGGAGATAGAACTAAAACCTCGAATTAATCTCCTATAGAATAAAGCTAAACCATGAAAGCTACGAAAGTTAGTCAAAGTTGTAGGTACATACCAAATGATAATGATAGAGATTTTAGTTTGGTTGGAAAATATACCTTGATCAGAGATTATAATACTAAGAAGAGAACTTGAGACTTGAGGAATGAACACTTTGGAAGGTTAGCATACAAATGTGCAGAACGAAGAGTAAGAAGGGAGAAAAAGAAGGAAGATTGTAATTTATTGAATATTCAAGTGTGTCTTATCACCATCAAGGAGCCTCTTTATACAGGTTCTAAATTATAACTACTAATGAAAATTTGGATTTCCTTTCACAAAATCAATTTACCAAAAATCAATCAAATGCATTAATGGAAAATACTACTATATATGATTTTAATTTCTTTTACGCCCAATGCTTTCCAAATTGCATCAATAAGTTTCTTTGAACTTGTTTGATAGGACAAGGTAACCTTAAATTGAATCCGCGGGTATCTATCATCTTATTGTAAATTATTTTTTTATTAGTGAATGATCATTATACCATATAGTTCAAAACGAAACTCTATTAAATTGAATTAGCAAAATTTATTTATTTTTCTCCTTATAAATCTCTAGCCAGTTGAGGTAGAGATTTTTTTTTCCTTCAATCAAAGAAATACAAGAAGTTGTATCCAATTGAGTTTACAAATAAACTCCTTTTTTTACTCACAACAGTAATAATTATTCTCGTAACTTTAAATTGCATAACAAAGAGGTATAGTTATTCGATGTGATTATATCGACTCGACTATAGCAATTTATGATCGATAAATATTTACTTGAATGTAATTTTTCATTTAATATTTCAGTACAATATTCTAGATTAATATTCTAGAAGAATATTGTATTATTATTCTTAAAAGGAAACAATCTAAATCAATATTCTAGAAGAATATTGTAGAATTCCTTGAAAAATAATATGATATTTGTATTATTTTGTTGCTTTTGAAGAAGCACAAATTCATATATAATTTGTTTTTTAAATATTGTATTATTACTTTTGAAAAATGTAATATTTGTGCATATTATATTCTAGACGAACTTCATGTCAATGTTCTTGGTGAAACATTATATTACAATTTCAATATTCCAAAAAAAATATTAATCCATTGCTATGGAAAAAAAATAACATCATTTTTTAAACAAAGAAAATGATAATGATGATGATAATAATAATAATAATAATAATAATAATAATAATAATTTTTTTTTTCATGCTTTAGAAATAGCACATGTCTTGAATGATTCGAGATATAATCTATACGAAAATTTTATGAAAATAACTTGTCTATTCTAGCATAATCACAACTTCACAAATCTATAAATATTTTAGAAGGATATTTTAAGGTTTAATAACAATATTATGCTATTACTACTAAAGAGCAAATGTTATATGATTGTGGTATTCTTAAATAAGCATAAATTAAATAACTTAATCTTGAGTTGTAATTTTTGAAGAAAATTAACTTCCTATTTTATTAATATTATAGAAGAATATTAATTATTACTCATAAAGAGCATAACATTCTATGTTCAAATATTCTCAAAGAATATTGTATTATTACTCTTGAATAAGTATAAACATTGATATATTAAAGTGATTTAAGATGTATAATCAAGTATTCTAATTAGTATATGTATAGAGAGAATTCGAATTCAATAGTATAGAAAAATTGTAGAATATGAATGGCCTGCAACACCTATGTTCAAATATTGATATCTCAATGTTCCGTGATCCGATCATCATGAAATTTGGAACGAGTTCACAACTTATAGTTATTCAAATCCAATGATTATTATCATAATCTAATGGTTCATTTGTGAAAAATAACTATGTGAACATTAGCAAATTTTCAAGTACTATAAAAAATTTCAAATTTACATCTTTTAAGAATATGAGATTTGTCAACTATTCAATGGCGCCCTATTTTTGGGCCTAGCTTGAGCCTGGCCCAATAGCACGGCTCTATAATATTTATGCGTGCCTTCCAGTTTTACCCCCTTTTTAAAGTGAGTGATTATTTGTACACATTGACCATTGACTTGTCACATAAAGCGTTAATTAACGCAAATGGAGTCGTGAATGCAATTGAAAATGCAACGTAAATGTTTTGGAAATAGCGTTACATCTCAACATCGATCGAGTAAAACCAAACGTGCAAATATTATTAACGTTATGTTAATATAGCGAAAGACATAAATATGACATGGGACATACAAATACATTCTCATTCTTCTTGTGCTATATAATCATGTAGACGGTCCTACTCACTGCGCGACATTTCATGTGAATTCATTTCGGCTTCAATTTCATCGTCATCGTTCGGTAGCTGCACCTCTGTAGCATCTGGATCGGTCTCCACCCTTAAAAAGGCATCATCAACCACTTCAGTACGTCGAAGGAAGTTGTTAATACCCATTGTTGCTATTACAATTGCGATTTGTGTTCTAAGCGAATAGTTTGGCATACGGTCCAAAATTTTTCATCTTTGTTTCCAGACAACAAATGTACAATCAATTACATTTATGCACGCTGAGTGCCTTAATTAAATCTCTCATGAGCGTTTCGAAACCGATTATTGTGACTACTTGTTTCGTCATGAAACCGATGAAAATGATACAACATTTCTGACCCCTTGTAAAGTGTCATATACGCAGGTCAATGTGCAAATCACGAGTTGACTATATAAAACTTTTCGCCAATAGGTTGTAAGAAATAAATGTTTAAGCTATGTATAGTACGAGCTCAGATGTGCGCGTTGTGTGTATTTCTAGTTGTACTAGCCATCATAAATGAAAAAACATAAATTAAAATAACGGCAGCTAGTACATTTTGCGTTGGTATTTCTTTACGGCTTATGAAGTTTACTCGTGCGTCACGTGGCAAAACAGCTCTCACATGAACATCAATCACATCGATGCAATTTTGGAATAATGGATGCTTGTTCGCATCTAGCATATGATGCTCTGCACCTTCGTTGTAGAGTTTATTTGGGCCCAAGTTTTTTTCCCAGTTTTAGAAGAAAAATGACAGTTGCTATATTCATCTGACACAAAGGTGACTACTAACTGTACAATTTATTGCTCTTAAGTTAACATTTCCATTTTTGCCATTTTCTCCAAAACCTTAGTCCATTTCCAATTTCACTTTCCTCTCTACACAATTCGAAACACCCACAGTGCCGTCCTCTCCAAATTTGCCATCTGCTTTTTGTCTCCAACCACCTGTGGAATCTCTGGACCAATACCGTTTCTGTTACTTCACTGTTGTCGCCTTCCTTTTTCCATTTCTCACCATTTGAAATCTCGAACAGGCAGCCGACAGGAAGCCCTATTTCGCCAACAAATTGCAGGTCAGAGAAAATTCGTTCGGTGCGAACCTTCGTGATTCCACGCCGTTATCCATGGCTACTGCCCGTGAAAGTTTTTGAACACCATGGATCCATTTTACTCTTAGATTGCAATTGGAAAAGAAGGGAAAGATGGAGGTGAACCGGTGAGAAGACGAAAATAAAGATTGAAGTGGAATTCTTTTTTGGATAAAAGAGCAAAATTGGCAAAGATAAATGAAAATGGTACAATTATATAAGTTAATTTTATGTCAGATGAAATTGAATAAACAAATGAGATTTAACTTTTCAACGGTCATATTTTTGCTTAAAAGTTTGAAAAAATTACGTGGAGACGGGAACTTAATAATAGTCGGGGAGTTGTAATTTTTTAAGAAAAGTAACTTTCTATTTTGTAAATATTGTAGAAGAATATTAATTATTGCTCCTGAAGAGCATAACATTCCGTATTTCAATAGTCTCAAAAATTATTGTATTATTGCTCTTGAATAAGTATAAACAATGATATATTAAAGTTGTCATCAAGTATTCTAATTAGGATATAGAGAGAAAATTCGAAATTAATAGTGCAGAAAATTTGTAGAATCTAGACAGCCTACAACTACTATGACGTTGATATCACAGTAATTCGTAGTCCGATCATCATGAAATTTTGACAGTAGATTCGCAACTTATTGTTCTTCAAATCCAACGTTAAGATCAAGATCAAACGGTTCATTTGTGAGAAAACGCTATGCGAACAATAGCAAAAAAATTGAATTGATTAGAAGATAGTGAATTTTTTTGACAACAAAATTTTTCCTGATTTTTTTTTTTTATAGAATTTGATAATACTCAAAGTTATCTAAATCTATTTCAATTCTTATATATTAAATCATTACTTTTGAGGAAGGACTTTATATTCGTTCAATATTGCATTGTTGTTCATGTAGAGCAAAATTTTTAATTTTAAAAATATTATATTACTCGAAAAGTGGAACAAATTTGTAATATCAATATTTTAGAAGAATATTGTATTGTTTAACTTGAAAGGTAGAACGCATTGCTAATATAAAAATTTCAGAAGAATATTGTATTTAAACTATTGAAGAGTATATATCTCGTTGAGTTCATGTGGAAGTACAAATTAATATGAAGAAATTTTGATGATATTTCTAAAAAAATACAACCCAACTACACAAATATTTAAGAAAAATATTATTTTGATATTCTTGAAAAAAATATTTTTTTATACATATCAATATTCCAAAAGAATATTGTGTTAGTCTCGAAAATTAACTTTATATAAATTTGAGTCTGATTATAAGTTAATGCTCCAAAGAATCATAACTTATATATAAATAATGCATTATTCTAAAAAAGTATTTGGTTATTTCAAAGAACAACATATACATTTTAATATTCTAGAAGAAAATTATAATTAATTTAAATGTATCAATATTCGAGAAGAATATTGTTCTATTGCTTATGAACAATCATAACCAAGCACATATCAATATTCTAAAAAATAATGTGTCTTCGCTCTTGAAGAAGTGGGACTCTATATTAAAATAATACTCTACATGTATGTTGTGTTAATGCTTTTGAAAAATATGTTGTTGTTCCTGAAGAACCATATACCATACTTTTATTAGGAATACTATATTATTGATCTCGAAAAAGTATAAATATTATACAACAAAATTCTTTAAGAATATTATTGATTATACTTGAATCACAAATTTATACACTTCAATGTAAATATTGTATTCATTATAAAGAATTGCAATTTAAATTAAATTGCTTGTAAAGAAGAAAAATATTATTTGTATCAATATTTCAGGATATTGTTTATTTACTCTGAAAGAGTCAATAATACATTATGTGGGAAAATAAAATTTTATTATTGATAGTAATTTATTCTATATTAAATTGAAGAGAAACCTTACACTATACTAATATTAGTACATTTGAAACAGACATTGTATTGAACCAGAAGTTCAATAACTCTACATTTCTTGTTGGCATATCTAGTAAGACAATCATTGGATCAATAATGATGCAAAATGAAAATTCAAATGAACATTTATTGAAAAACAGTAAGAGTTTTCAATACATTGAATTCACATATAATGCTTGCTCTCTGTATGGTTACTGACCATTGGTCATCACTAGCCAAAGGTTGGACTAAATATCTTTAATCTTGAAAATTAATTAGAATGATATATGGGCACCATCACCCTCCACAATAACCGTCTAAATATTTTTGTAACTAATGGATATAATAAATCTACTAAATGATTGTATGGTATTCGCAACCTGAAGTTGCAAAATTATTACTCAAGTTTTAAATGATGAATATAATTTTCAGATTACAATTAAGACCGTATGTCTTGTTAATGCTAGTGAGCCTAAATCTCAACAACTTATTAAGTATTTGTTGAGACGATAAATAGTTCAACACTATTATTTGTTAATTATCTTCAATTAATTTCTAAATCATTACTATTGAAAACAAAATTCTTTTAATTTCTGTCTAGGGACTGCTACTAGCATCATGCTAATATCAAAAACAAATTCCCTGTATTTTGCTTATTGTGTTTTTAGTTTCATTCTTGCATTTTTATTCCATAAATATGCATAATTACATTGTTTTAATGTTTGTGCACCATTAGGGCAATAAGTTATTTATTCATAGTGTTGAAAAATTCACGATAGGTAGAACATTGTTTATAAAACACACTGACAATAAATATTAGGAATAATATTTCTGGAGTGTGCGATCGTGTGTGATAATCCTAAATATCAATGCATGTTTGTCATATAAATTTAAACTAGGAATATGATCGTCTCGTGATAAACATCGACTTATTATAACTTGAAAAAGAATAGTAAATAAAAGTGAAATTATTGATTGTCACAATTGCATGAATTGAATTAATTATCACAGGTTGAGAATTGGAATTAAGAGTTGATTAGTGGAGTCGGAAATCCAATACGTTCATCCACATTTGATTTAAACCCAATTTTTATTACTTTCGTAGCTATAAAATGTAGTTAAATACAAACCAATCATCTTTTGTTACAATCACAAATTTAAATATATTAAATATACTAGAATTAAGTTTTATTCCCCGTGAGATGATAACTCTCTAACCACGATTATTACTTATACAGCGAACTCGTACGCTTGTAGGATTTCTACGAACATTCCAAACCATGTGTTTTTCTTGGGTATTCATTATCTCAAAGTACTTGTGTCTTGAACCATCCACCTCAAAAATATTTATTTATCATCTTGTTCGTTTTGTGGAGTCAATCTTTCCTTGTAACTCTTTGTACAATCATGTGTTTAGTCGTACTTCTACCACTATAGACACTTAGGTCCCTCATCCTCTCACTAAATAAGTACCTAACTCTTCATTGTTGGCTTCTACAATTCCAACCGAAGTGCACACTCAAAAGCAGCCCCAGTTTGAAGTCCTTTCACCACTAGTTGCATCGACGAGCCACCATTATCTCCCATACTTGATCAGACAGCGCTACAATCCACATCCTCAACGGAGACTAACAATAATTCATCATCACCAATAGAAACACAACATGTTTCTTGTCCCCTGATCAACATTCCATGATCACTTGAGCTCTAAATAACATTCGCGAGCTAATACAGAAACTTAACCTCCACACTCACAGTCTTCATCAAACCTTGAGCACATCAGTGACTCAAGCCCTTAAAAATCATAAGTGGCATCAAGCTATGTCCGAAGAGTATGATGCTCTTGTTCGTAATGAGATATGGGAGTTAGTTCCTCATGTTGATGTTTCTATTTTGTTGGTTGTAAATGGATTTTTCACATTAAAATACACTCTAGTTTCTCTATTGACATGTTTAAAGCTCGATTAGGGCGAAAGGATTTCACCAACGACTATGAGTTGATTATCACACGACATTTAAACCCATTACTATGAGACATGTTCTTAGTATTACTGTAAATATGTTTAAACGGTCATTTTATCAATTGGATATCAACAATGCCTTTCTTTAAGACTAGCTTTCAGAAGATGTTTTTATGGTACAGCCCCTGGCTTTATTGATTCTGATCATCCATCCACTCCCACTCCCATCCTCGCCCCTCACCGTCACCATGAAACAAAACCAAAAAATAGATTGGAAAATACTAGAGGATGTAGAAATACTAAAAACCAATCTCTCATATTTCTCACTAAATGATGTAGAAATACTTAGTTCGGTTTTAGAATTAAATAAAAGAGGGCTATTCTTCTCGTTGCTGTCAGTGGCATTGATCTTGACTTCCACAAGCTTTCTTGAATGGGGACGACTTTTCTGTAGGTGGCAGTCACAGTACTTGTGATAGGGCGCTACATCTCTTGAGAACCTACATTTCTTGTCATCCGTTCACTTCCACTTTTCTAGATAACCAATCATTGTACTCAAACACCAATAGCAAGAAACATCTTTTTAAAATCCACATCTAATCGAGTACCAAAAGCGTAAAAAGAAGAAATTATCGAAGAAAAAGAAGACCAGCAGGAAAAAGAAGATCAGCGGGTACAGGGGTGAAAAACGGAAAATTTTGAAACGTAGGGATGTTTTGCACACTAAAAGCCAAACGTATGAACAGTTTGTGCTAATAAGTCTTACAGAACATGGCTTGTCTTTCAAGCTCCTTCCTTTGAACATATGTAAAAAAATTTCCTTATTTACAGTTAATTCATTCCCACTTGGGTTCACAAAACAAAACAAAACAAAACAAAGCAAAATCAACTTTTGATTTACATAATAAGAACAAAGAAATAGTGATTTAATTACCTGATTATTTGAAGGCGGTAGCTGCGACGATCTATCGGTGTAGTAAAGAGAAAAATGTTAAAAGGCTGTAAATTTCTTACAACCACTAAACTAGCGCCTCCGCCATACTTATTTGAAGGATCCAAAAGTACTATTTTCAATTCTTGATAAGGGTGGGAGAGGAAGACGAAGAAGAAGAAGAAGAAGACGACTTTTCTTTTCTTTTTTGATTTTTTAGTTTAATTTATTTGGGATTTATTTGCACTTCTTTTTAAAAAAAAAAGGGAGTATGATTGTAATTTGTTTTTATTTTTTTTCTTTTCCCTTTGTTTTATTTAAATATGAGTGTATATTTGTCATTTTACAATTTTTAATTGAGAAATTGAAAAAAAATTGATGAAAATGACATTTCCACAATAAAACGTTGAAAAGGGGTGAAAATGAGAAATTTTAAACGTGAAGACATTTTGCACACTAAGAGCGAAACGTATGGACGTTTTGTGCAAATAAGTCATCTTGAAAAGTTTGGTCTAGTGTAATTTCCACTATATTCAATCAGGTCTTTATGGTGGCTCAAAAGAGTTCTGAACTCAATTGCAATTACTTGAAAACTTGAAAACTTAATCTTAATTTAATTAAAGTTAGGACAATTGTGCAACTAAACTAATTAAGGCTTAATTTGACTTGGACTTGGAGATCAATTTTTCTCGTATATTTTATAGCCTTTGGGAGCTGACTTTTACATGGAAAAACCTGTGGAGGCATTTTTAGAGGAAATTTTTTTTATTTTTTATTTTTTCTTGGACCGTCCAGTCTAAAATTTGATTTTTAGTTTAGTTAAAAGAAGGTGTTCACACATTGATATAGTCTTAAATTTGTAGAATATCATAGAAGTCTTGAAAGTTGGAAGCACCAGCAAGCTCTTGAAATAAAATAAAAAAAAGTTGGAAAATTCATGATATATAAAGTTAAAAGTTCGTGATTCAGATTCAGTTCAAGAATTGATTATTGAACTTAAGTAAATTGCAATTCTTTATTTTTTATTTTGTTTATAACGTGTATAACATCTATAATCATCTTAAATTAAAAAAATAATAATAATCTATTTTTCGAATAATTCTTGTTCTGCATTCCAACCTAAATTTAGAAAGAACTGATATAATTAATGTTTCATGAAAGGCAAACCCCCAACGCCCCTATAAATACCCACCCTTTATAGAGAATGAATCAAAATTCTTTCTTTCATGCAAGATATAAAACACGCGAGTATGTGATTAAGTATTTTTCATTAAGTTCTTGATTGATTCTCATTTTTATTAAAAATTTTCAATCGCATATTTTTCAATAAAATAATATTGCACGTAAAACCAAAACTTTTCTTTATTTTTTAATCATAGATTCTCCGTCAATCTACTATTTCAAAATGCATTCTACGTAAAAAGAAAAAAAAGAAAAAAAGGGGGATTGTATTTGGAGTTGAAATACCAAATACGTGAGTACGCGATTAAGTTACGTATATTAAGAATTATGAAACTTAGTTATAAACTATTTATATGTCTTGACTTATAAATATGTTTTGTAAATCGTGTCTTCCAATTTTAAATTTTTTTTACGCTTTATGAACAATGTTATAGTGGCACTCGACTCACGTCTTTTGAGTGTCAAAAGAAGTGTGATTTTCAAAGTAAAAAAATTTCTGCAAGGTTTTCCAAGGAGGTAAACAAGTATACAAGTGATTTTAACAGTCTTTTCCTTCATAAAATGGATCCGAATCGTCGCGTCACTTTCGAGCTATGAAGAATTGTCTTCGAATTCACGCCCTCCACTTGTAAGTTATGTTGTATTCACTAATAGAACTATGTTTAATTTACTTTTGCTTACTATTTTATTGAAATTGTCTCCCCCTTCTCCTTTCCCCTTCAAAAAATTAGTGGTTCGTGGAGATACGAGCATGGAGTGACTCCCCACATTAACTTTCTTATGAAAAGAAAAATAAAGCATTAAATTCTATTCAAATACTTTTTATTAATTGTATTAAGAATTTGAATACTCAATATGTTCTATTTATCAAGAATTATGAAGCTAACTTTTTATATATCTTGACTTGCAAATATATGTTGAGTAAATCTTCGTCTTCCTCTTTTACAAAAAAATTACATAGCATGAACAAAGGTTTAGAGGCACTCTGTCATCACACTAGAGAAATATGCCATCAAACAAACATTAGAAAGATCTGAAGAGCACATGCAGCGATGAAATAGCAGACGCGAATGGCTAAATCAACAATTTTCATAATAATTCCATTTGAGCAACAACAGAGCACTGTACAAAGATTTTCCACTTCATGCAGTGTTTAATAACCACTCCAAGTTGACACGCAGAATATTCGTGCATCACATTCACCTATCGAAACTCGAGCTTGAAGATACATACAGCGTTTTCACATTTGGGACACAAGATACCTAACGTATTTCTGTCTATACACAACAATAAACAGCCCTTGACAACCAGAAAGTAACCTGATGAACCTCCTAAAAAGCCGGGTTTCAGGCATTTTCTGCTATTCAGCTCCATTTAGCTCTTCCTTGCTTGTACATCTTTGCCCTTCAACTTGAGAGGTTTTTGCCCATATATCTGCTTTGACGAGGGACCAACCAGTAGGAGACGTGACATAACGTAGGCCAATAATTCTTCACGATGTGAGAATGTGAAATCCAAGTGCGCGTACTCAAACTCATTGTATGAAGCCTCTACTCCACCATCTTTCATCAACTTATAATGCTTTCTCACCATAGAGGGCCGAATGACCTTGTCCTTTCGCCCAGCAACAAGATCAACAGGAATATCAATAAAGCCATAGTATTCCCCCAAGTCCAATGGCTCGGGAGAACCGTACTCTTCCATGTTGGCAGCTGCACTCCCATAATCGAACATGATAAACTTCTTCGAGTGCTTCATTTGTGCCAGATGAAGTGCCACACGAAATGCTACACCCGGCATGTCGTTCATATTATAGTGTGGTGACCCCAATACCCCAACCCAGTTTGAACTGTCCCCACCAACAACATAACTCATAAGGGTCTGTACCAATCCCCCAACTGCCGGTAAGTTGTGGAAGTCACGAGCCAACTTATTCAGCAACATACGGAAAAAACGAGTGGGGATGTAGAAAGCTGGCAAAAAGGGTGCTAAGACAGGAGCAACCAAAAGAAAGAGGTACTCTACCATTGTGAACACAAATGTAGAGTCATGATGAAAGCCAGCAGGTGATAGTAAAATCATTCTTGAAAGCCTGTGGGGCTTCTCCTCGATCCGACGTGTAATGACATACATCAAAATAGCAGCTCCTCCAAGGCTGTGACAAATTGTACATAGTTTATAAGGCTGTTCACTGCTACTTCCTTCCTCCAGATCATGTTGGCCAGACTTCAATTCAGAAACTTTGATTTCATGTATCTTCTCTATCATTGCTGGTATATCCTGCGTTCCATGCTCATTAATTGAGTAACGCCAATACCTGCACCATTTAGTACTTTCAAGAAATATAAATAATACATAGAATATGATGTACAAGTTCAGTATCATAATGGAAATTATTGTCAATACTCAACACCTATATAGTTTTTCAGGACAACTAGAGATGTATGAAAATGTCCAGAAAGAGCATAAACCCTGCTAAAATCCTACTTCTTAACTAAAAGGAAGTTCTGTGCAATGTCATTTCATTCTCAAGCATAAAACTCACAAAAAACCAACTCTACCAATGATTCCATGCACCAGAAACATTATTTTTTTTTGGCACAAAACACCATAAGCCTATGCAGGATTTTTAGGTCTCCACCTAGACCTAGTGACGGGTTTGGATGCCCGACCATATCCATAGGTATAAAATTGAAGTACAAGCGGAAGGGGGGGATCAACCAAACCTTCAAAGATACAAGAGGAGTGAAGGATACATTTCTGAAAATAGTAAATATTCAAGGTACTACCTCCATAGACTAACATCAAAATTTCATACATTCTCTTTAATGATTTAACCAAGTGAAGTGCCAAATTTACACCAAATTGAACATTATTATTTCCATTGATTTTCTGTTTCAATAAATTAAGAGGTTGGTGTAGAAAACAAGTAATACAAACTGGGGAAAAAAAGGAAGTAAGAAGAAATGGAACACATTTTAAACTAAATAATACATACCATGAAATTAGAGCACACCGTTAGAAGGACACATGTTTCTTATAGCACTTTTTGAAAACATTTCTATAAAATATGACTTCACTACTCAATAACAATTTGCTGGTAGACTAGTAGTCATCTGTCTTCCAGATTCGATTTACAAAATATATTCAACGTGATACAATTGATAGACTTCAGTTTTCACAATATTAAAAATTTGAATCCAAAAGGTGGAAAGATTCAGAAAGTACCTATTCCTTTTCTTTGAGAGAATATAAATACAAGACAATGTTCAAAGTATAACTTAGAATAATGTGCAAACAGGCACTTACTGTCGTGATGAAATATTTTTGTCAACGTGTTCTCTGGAAACCAGCCCACGAAGATTCCCAAGAAAAACGTCATAACCTGAGAATGCAAGAATTTAATCCATGCAATTATGCTTTGTTATCCAAGCATCGAAATGCATGGCTATACGGATATGTGCTACAAACCTTGATCAAAGGCTGCAAAAGCTGGCGAACCAACGATCCCGTTGGACACCCAACTGCATCATTATATGATAAGGGTAAGAAAGAAACGTATACACTAGATAAATTCAAAAAAGATAATTCAGCAAGATTTCCCATTGAATGAGCTGCATAACTATGATAGAACAGAGCAAGAAAATGTAGCCCAAGAAATAAAATCGATCAATCAATCTACTCTGCACAGCCCACAATGATGTGATAATATGCACTAGATCTTCAAACTTGAGGTACAAGAAAACAAATACAATTGGAGTTGCAGTCTACAATGTTAATTCAAATCTATTGCATTGTAAACTTAGGCGTATGAGTGAAAAAAGATTGAAAGCGCTTCTATCAGAGGGAAAAATTACTGGATTTGAAGTCTGTTGAGCATAACTTGCGTGAGAACTAGGATCATTTTCTCAAGGCTGGAAGGAATTTGAAGACAGAAAAATTGGAATTGGTTCGTACCAACATGTGGGGACCTTCTCATGTTCCATCACTTGGTGGCTCTAGTTATTTTGTTACATGTATGATGATTCGAGAAGAAAGGTATAAAGATGGAGAAAGCTGTTAGGGGACACCTCATCAGAATGGTATAGCTAGAACAACGAACAGAACCTTAAACATGGAGCATGAGATTACATTCAAGGCTACCAAAGATGTTCTGGGCTCAGGCAACTAACACAACAGCCCATTTGATTATTAGAGGACCTTTAGTACCGTAGGATTGTAGATAGCCAGAGGGGATTTGGAGTGGGAGAGAGGTAAATCATTCTTATTTGAAAGTATTTGGTTGCGTTTCGTATGTTCATGATGATTTTGTTGGTAGAAGCAAGCTATATCCTAAATTCAGTAAGTGTTATTTTGCAGTGTATGTTGATACCAAGTTTGCTTATCATTTCTAGTATGAACAAAATCCAAAAATTATTAGCAGGAATGTTGTTATGAACAAGTGATGTACCAAAAAACAGATTGGGGACAGACTCTTAAAGTGTATGATGTTCTGAATTGAAGAATCTTATTACAAAGGGAATGGGATCATTGACAACTTTCGTCCACCTCATTTTATTCAATCTCAACACCACCACAAACTAGAAAAGGGAGGAGATGTGCTAAAGAAAAGAAACTCCATGAAAAAGTTGAAAGTGCTAAATTGGTACAACTTACACCGAAAAGATGTATTGTCGCATTTGTCATGCTGATTGTATATAATTACAAAAATGCGACCATCAACGCCAGAAATACTAATTGATTATCAATACTATGTGAGAAATGTTTACATTGTCAGCAAGTGTTCTAGTCATGCTGATGTAGAATAGGAAGAAGAAGAAGGAGAGAGAAGAAGATGTGAAGAAGAAGAGGGGAAGGGGGAAAACGAGGCGTCGCCAAACAAAATTTTATTTCATCATCAGCTGTTCCATTAACAATGCAAAGAACCAATAAATAGCGAAAACCTAACGGGTTTGGGTCAACCCACTGTTACAAGCCCAATAACAATAAATAAAATAAAATAAACGATAAGGTCCAATAGCAATAATAAAATAAATAAATAACTTCCGGCGTGACGTCCGCATCAACTCTCCCAGGGTGGGAGAAAAACTCGACCCTGTCGAGTGGATAAGTCACAAAGGCTACAATCAATCTCCCAACCATAAACTAAGGGGTTGGGGCCAGCTTCATCCGACGTCGATAAAAGCATGTCAGCAATGGTCTGAATTTGGTGTCCCCATCAATGTCCTCTGGATGCGTGGAAGCAGAACAGGGCAAAGGAAGATCCTGCTGACTCCGATAGAGCTCCAATAAGTC
>CAIGRB010171867.1:0-18980 GCA_903798255.1 Fraxinus quadrangulata | reverse complement strand
ACCAAGAATGACGTGACCGACATCCATTGAAATGACGTCACACCATATATGATCTTTATACTTGAGAAACTGAATAGGTACCAAACAGCGCTCCTTTATAGCGATCGATGAAGTATCAACCCACGAGACGCTATACAGCTGAGCACCTGGCACTGGTTTCAACCCAAGACGGGTTACAGTAGCCATAGAAACTGCATTGATACAACTGTCACTATCCACAATGACTTTACAACCCTTATTATTGATCTTGATGTAAGTGTGAAAAATGGCATGACGACGCCAATCGTCAGCATTTTTGGGTTGAGTCAGAATACAACGTACAACACCTAATCTCGACTTGTCTGGAATGAGGGATCCGGATTTCGGACCTACGGAGAGGGTTCGAATACAACCTAAGAAAGTATCTTCAATATCATCCAAGTCCTCACACTCTTCAAACTTAGGCTCATAGACTTGATCCTCCAGCGAGTCATCCACTAGACCCTCTCGTTCTTCCACAATTAGGTCTCGACTAGGACAGTTAGAAGAAATGTGTCCAAAACCCTTACTGTTAAAGCATTGCAAGCAGGATGACACCCTTGGAACTTCATGACCTTTACCCTTATTTTCCCCTACAAGAGGACCTTTAGATGGGAAGGCCCTAAGATAGACTTAAGGGGTGGAGTGGGTAACGCAGCAGAAATGGGTGTAGCGGTTACGGGGGCACGGTTGTCACTACGATTCCTATACGGCATCCTAGTAACTAATTCATAGTCTCGAAAGGAAAGAGAAGAAGAAGCCGGGAAGAATGCTCGAACGGGAAAGAAGGTGAAGTCTTAGTGGGTACTGTGTTTCCGGCAAAGGGGTGGGTCGTCGGCATGGTTGCCGTCAATGGGAGCAGTGGCTGAGGTTCCTGGAAGAGAGGGCTGGGTGGGAGGAGCAGCGATGAGAGGAAGGGATAGATTTGGTGCTGAAGAATGAAAGTGGTGATGAATTGGGCCGGCTTGGGCCTGATGACAATGGGTATGTATTTGAGTTGAAGTGGGTTGTTTAGTGGACTAATGGGCTAGATTGAGTGAAATGGTGTAAATGGGCTTATCTGGGTGTTTTAGATTGAGGTTTTAACGGGCTCCATGACTTTAGGCTGGGAATTGGGTATCGTAAAACTAGGTTTGGAAAAATGGCCAAGGAAGAACAGCAACACGAACTGAACGTGCAGCAGACTTTGTAACGAATTTATCTCTCTCCCTCTATTTATTTATTTATTTATTTTTTCAACAGTAAATGAAAACAGATGTATTGACTGCTGTTTTCGGATTTTTTATTTTTTTTTATCTCAAAACGGGAACTGAGAATTGAACGAAAACTGTAGCTGCCATGGCGATGAATTTCCTTGTGGTGTACTGTTCTAAGGCTTAGCTGAAGGTAGTTATATTGATTGGATGGGCGGGGATGTAGCTGTGCAGTGGGCGTATGGATTGGATTGTGCAGGAAAAAAAAAACATATTACCAGGTTTAGCCCTGATACCACTTTGATGTAGAATAGGAAGAAGAAGAAGGAGAGAGAAGAAGACGTGAAGAAGAAGAGGGGAAGGGGGAAAACGAGGCCGTCGTCAAACAAAATTTTATTTCATCATCAACTGTTCCAATAATAATGAAAAGAACCAATAAATAGCAAAAACCTAACGGGCTTGGGTCAACCCACTATTACAAGCCCAATAACAATAAATAAAATAAAATAAACGATAAAATCCAATAGCAATAGTAAAATAAATAAGCCTAATAACAATAAAATAAAATAAAATACACAATAAGGTCCAATAGCAATTATAAAACAATTAAATAACTTCCGGCGTGATGTCCGCATCACATGCACTACCAAAATTTTAAAAACTAGATTTAATCAAAGCAAACCCAGATCTCTTTTATTTTTTGCTGCTCACTCTCATGTCACCACATACACTGCTAATCCTTTTAATGCTTCGAAATCAAGATGATTTGTCCCTTCCCATTTCTTTATGTTTTTGTTTGGCACATGCGTATTGACCACTTTGTTTTTTTTCATTTTTTTTTTAAATACAAGGATATCAAAATCATCATTACAAAAACATAGCACCGCTAATCCAAATTAAAGGACAGAGTGCACAATTAATAAATATCATAAACCATATGGAGGTAATTTGCAACTAATCCGAATATTAATTTGGCAAACTAACATGTTCGTCATTCAGTAAACATGCAGTGCAGGAGGGAAAACGAAATAATAAAATATAGTTCAACCCATGCCAACCACTTGGCTTATTATGCTGAGAGTAAGATCAAGAACTATAGCCAAATTCCATTAATTGACGAAAGAGCGGCAATAAACACTAGCATCTCTTAAAAATAAGGACCTATTACACTTTTATAGGTCCAATCAGTATATGACAAAAAGAACCAAAGAGTAACTAATAAAAGAAAAAGAAACACGAAGGTGAAAATAACTAAAGATGAAAACAACTAACATTTGTTAAGCACAAAATAAAAAATCGAGCAACAGAATAGAACTCAACGATTTCTTTGCAATAGAGTAGATCATTTGTCAAATATAACTTCTGATTATGTTGGATGGTTAACTGAAGTATATGGTAAAGCAGGACCAAAAAAACATATATTGCACAAGACTTTGTGAAACACAACTCCCCAAAAGTATGACTCACCCCATAGATGAATCTAATATTCCATGTTGCAGATAAACAACCTTTTGAGCATTGCGCCTGCAACATTGAACTACAAACATCAGCATGCCATTCATAAATAGATCAATTTATTTCATAATTTATATTGTAAAATCTTAACATTCAGAATGATGATTTTTAAAAGCCGTTATTATAAAAGCAACACACACATGAAGGATTTCAACTACCACACCTTGGAATCCTTTCCAAAACAAGAATATATCCATCTGCAGTAACCACTCGAATAGCTTCATAAGGGTACCTAAACAGATTGAAAATTCAAAAAATTACTTGAGAAGTGTGGACATATAAATAAATAAATACACAAATATGTGTGGAGAGAGTTAGAATGTGTGCGTGGGTGAGAGAAGAGAGAGACTTTCTAAATGCAATTTGCTACCACTAGTTCAGTTTCTTCTTCTTTTTTCTCTGAACAGGGATGGCCAACTGAAATCGTCCCAAAAATTGCAAACTGCAGAAAATAAAGTCCCCTTACCCGAGCTCTGTTATGACATCTCGACAAGTCCGAGCATCTGTATTGAGGGAATTGTTAAAAGTGGTTGTTTCTGCAGGAGTTGGGTCATTGTCTGAGAGAGTGGCTGTGGAGAAACGGGTGCCCACACAATCAGCAGAAATGTCTGTAAGACCATCGTTGTTACGAGAAAGCCATCTCAACAATCTTCTGAAGGTGTCTGTTGGCGATAGAACACAATGTGCTACTTTATGGACAGCATCAAATATAGATTCTATGAAGATCTCAATAGCTAGATGCAGATCCTAGAAACATAAATAAATGATTAGAGTTTGCGTTTATAGTTCTTTTATCTATGAGAAAGCAAAATAGAGCAACTGGCAGACTTTCATCAACTTTTTTCCTTCTCTGTTGAGTTCTCCTTACATGACAGGATGCTTCTGGTCGTAAAATTATAATAAAATGGTAACTCACCATATCAAAGTTTTGAGTCAACAAGAAATATACAAAATATCCAAGATAAATAGACAAATAGCAAACAGAATGTCATGAATCTGTTAAACCTCTTGCAGTTATATTTTGCAGAGTTGTCAAGTAGACTACAAATGAATACGTAACTTCCCTCATCTCTATGGCGCAGAAAAGAAAAAAAACCCAACTCAGCAAAGCCTTTGCCCACTGCTTTGAGTAGACAATATGATCCTACATCACCAATGTGCAATTCTCGAAGCAACTCCTTCAAACCCTAATTTACTAGGTTCATGGTGCATCGTGTTTCGATATTCCTAGTGCATGAACCTTTTTTCATTTCCAAATGTTATGTCCTTACCATTTGCTTACATTTCTAATTTGTCATATGTTCTCTCACATATCTTGTTTAATTGTGTGTGCGTGCGTGCGTGGTGGGGTTGGGGGAGGGTCACTCTCCTTATCTGACTTTAAAAGATACATGTTCCATACTTATCCTATAAACATTTTTACTTTTCCGTGACAAAATCATTCCACGAGAGAGAGTTAAACAAAATGCAAGGGCTCAAAACAACAATTAGAAGGTCAAAAATTCCATCAATTTTTTTCTCTCAAAAAACTGGAGATAGGTAGCAAAGATTGCAATCATCATTAAGATAAAAGTTTGGAAAAGCGTGATGGTCAAACCTCAACAACACCTCGTCTCCGATCCGTGGCCCGTTGAACAATATGATCCTTGAGGGTTTGCGATCTTCTAGGAGAATTTGTATTTGAAGATAGGAGGTTTCCTGATTTAGTAGAGGCTTTAGAAGCCCTACGAGAAGACGAAGCAAAGAAATAAAGGGGTATGCCCAAAAGTAATTTCAAAGGGAACAGAAGCCATGAAAGAATACATCTGAACCAACGTATCCAACTTCTATTGCGGTTGGTAAAACTGCTTCTCCTAGAGAGTCGAGAACTTTGTGATAAAGGAGACCCTGGATGAATGTCATCGTCACTATCCTCTTCTTCAGATGAATAATCCACACTTGAGGACGTGTCAGAATCTACGGAGAGTTCATGAATGAACTGATTGAAAGATGATACACCGCTGCAAACATCAAAAAGAAAATTGTCAAATAACCTAATTCATATAGAGCAAAGAGCAATATTTATAGCAAGTTTGTGGATAGAGATTGAGAGGTAGTAAGAATTGCAAATTTCACATGCTTTTATTTTATATGAGAAAGAAATCTATGTTATATAAACTAACAAAATTGTAAATATAGATCTAAGAAACACAGAAAACGACCAATGTTCCATACCCTTGAGGTGAATGAAAACAAAGTTCTATGACCAATGTTCCATACCATTGAGGTAAATATAGATCTAAGAAAAACAGAAATGACCAATGTTCCAACACCAAGAGGAGAAACCTATAAAATATACAACTAAGCTTGCTTAGTATTATCCAAAAACCCAACTCCCCAAATGCCCCCAAGAAATGCAACAGTATGTAGCTCTTAACATCTCAAAGTCCCAACCAAGGTCAATGCCAAACACCAAACATATACATCAGTCAAATAAGCCAACTAAGCCATCATATCAAACATAACCATTTAAAACATATTATCACCCCTCTGTAACTCAAATAAGCTCCGCAAAAATTAAAGAATAACAAAATCTGAATAAGCAAGCATATACAATTAATGATACTACTCCGAAACTCTACAGATTGTCAAGCTCTGCTCACTTTTCAACTTTTCCAAAGAGACACAACACTATTAGAAAGTTTGTTCATTTGGCTGATATCTTTTCTTCAAAAATGTATAATGCATAGTGTGCATAAATAAGGATCTCATTTATTTAGTTTTAAAAAAAAAAAAAAGGCAAAATGGAAGAATAATTTGTATCCCATACCATGTTTTCCCTTCCTCTGGCTAAAATGATAAGACTGAAACTGACTATCCTAATTGAGAATCAGCAACAAGATCACCAACATTTGATTCTTATGGAATTAGGATTTATTTCACTCGCTTGTTCACTACATTTGGCTAAAGTAGCACTGTAACAACTTAATGAGTCTCTGTCTTTATATATTCGTTTGCTGGTAGCACAAATAATAATATGAAAAAGAAATAAATAATGTTGAAAGAACTAGGGATTATGAGTTGAAAGAAATTGAAGTCAAAAACATCTTAAACTACCCATCACACTGAATGGTTACTCCTGCACATTCTGCATATATCAAAATCATAAAAAATCCGAAGTGCCTTATTGATCATTAGATTAACCACAACGAGAGTCAAGAACTCAAACTTAAGACAAAAATTGCTCAGAGCATTGTCACATTAAGCACGTAATTCCTGTTTCAACCACATCTATCGTAATTTTCTAGTTTATTTACAAAATGAAATTTCCTTTTTGCCAATTACCTAAAGATTTATTGACAGAAATACACAAAGTTAAAAAGGAACTAATCAAAGATATAAAATGGAAGATTATTTAGAGAAAGAACAAGCAGAAAACTCTCACAATCAGATGTAAGATCCTAGCATTTCTATCTTAACCAATTCAAATACATAAAATAGAACATCCACTTGAGAACAACAGATAGAGGACTCTCAATGAAAGAACAGAATCCTAACATTTCAATATTAATCGGTTAACAGTTTTGAATAGTCTTTTCAATCCCTGGGAACCCCAGTTCTCTCAAGGCCAATACAACATGAAAAGTGGTAAATAATATCTAGTGCGATATAATGAAAAAAGACAAAGAAAATTCTTCATACAAATCATGACCAGAAAAGAGTTGCTTGAATAATAATCTAGAAGATCAAAACTTACTTTTCCATCCAACGTGGGAGCCGAGGTCCACAAAAAGTCGGCCTAAGTTCCCATCCATGAATGCCTTCAAGAATAGAAGCTTTCCCTGGTAAGATAGCCAACAATATAGCTGATACTCCATTTATCAGCCTTACAACATTGTTCAATGATTCATAAGTGACTGTCTTTACCGACCTAATCAAGTACATCATCATGGAAACAACTTTAAAATGCTGATTATAATTGACAAAAACAAGACAAAACAGAATAAAAGTTTGCAAGAAACACAGGTGGTCAAAGTTTGCATCTCCTAAGAATAAAAGAAAGTATCTTTAGAAGTAAATTTATCTGTTAATCCATAGCATACTATTTAGCTTTGAGAGCCCCTTTGCACATACTAAGAACACGAGCCATGGTTGCAAAGAATTTACAGGGCAGCATGTTTTTTCAAACAACACATGTTAAGAACTGGTATGCCTGTGTTTCAAATAACCTGGTTTGATTATATCGATAACAAAATTATGTCTGAAATCATCCTCCTAAATGCTTAATTAATTTGTTTAGAGTACTTATAATCTTTGATTTCAGACAAAAAGGAGAAGGAAAATGGTGAAAAACTGACTGACCTCGCCTTTTCCTCTCCAATCATAATAGAATTCTAAATTTTCTACATAAACAATTAGCCTCCAATTGCATACTAGAATTCACAGATGAAAAGGAAAGCTATAGGAAGAAAAGTGAAAACTAAGAGCCTGTTTGAAATCATTTTCATTCGTAGTTTTCTGTTTGCCCACACACGGACACAGCTGTTGGAAAATGGAAAATGCTGTTGTTTACCCTGTTTTCCCAAGCAATCATGTCTAAAGCAGGAAAAATTGGTTTAAAATTTTCACTGTGACATGAAATTTATACAAATACAATAACAAAAATGTACTCCATGATGGGAGGAAAAAAAACACAACTTCATTTTTTGAAAAATGCTCCTCATGTCAATAGATATGAATATTTAGTTAAATATCATGTAAAAAATGTTTAGAAGTGAATGTAAAATAGTGTTCTTTGGATCCAAAGAAAAAATCAATTTCTTCCGTGTAATGTAGAAACCCAACTCTTCCATAAACCAATACTACAGAAACTCAGATTTTAATTTAACAAGTCTAGTTCTTGTAAACCCTTTGATTTAATTTTAATCCATTCTAATATTTGGGGTCCTTCACTGACTATTACAATGGGTTAGTCCAGTTACTTTGTTTTTTTTACTTGAGTATATATACACTATGCAAAGTCAATTCCAGTTACCAAAAAGTTACTCAATTTTTGCTACGATGAATAAAACCCAATTCTCTTATAAAACTAAAGTTCTTAGCACTAACCCTTCATTAGAGTATAAAAACTAAACCCATATAAACATATTTGTACTATCCCTCAACAGTCGTGCCCTGGTACATCCCAACAGAAAGGGCAGACCAAATGTAAGCACAGGCATGTTTTAGATTCTGTTTGTTCCTTGTCCATTTTGTCCCCTTGTCCTAAAAAGTTTGGAGAGAGTGAAGCTTCTGCTATTAATTGGATCCCTTCTCCCATCACCGATAACCAATCACCAATCACCTTATGTCTCTTCTGAAAAGTATCTGTTTATTTTTAAGGCAGAAAAAAATAAAAAATAAAAAACCCAAAGGGACCGACATATCAGCCCTCCGGTTCAGACTCATTATTTTCATTTAAGAACGCAAATTTCCTTCTCCCTAAACACCCTAAATGAATACAAAAATGAACATATTTTGCAGCCTAGTAAATAATTCCACGAAGTATAGAAACAGAAAAATAATAGCTAAATTCAGTTCAATTAAACGCATTAGTCAGTGGAAATTAATGGCGGAAAACCCCATAAAAAAATATTTAAGAAAATAGTAGCTGAATTCAGTTCAATTAAACGCATTAGTAGATGAAAAAGAAGGGGGAAAAACCCAAGTCAACAATATAAATTAATAAATCTTTCTTTTCTGCTATTTAACACAATCAGCATAATCAATAAACGCATGTATAATTCAAGATTATATCAAAGCACATACATGAACATAGAAAGAAAAAAAAAGGTGTATAAATCTACACGAATATAGGGAAACTCACTCTTTGGTTACAGCAATAACGTTGTCAACACATCGTTGCATTGCTGCTTAGATTATGTGTTAATGGAACAATATATGTACGATCCAAAACGGATATAAATTCGAATAGTTTTCCTACAGTAATAGAAAATGATAAATTAAACTTGATCGAATCCTAGGAAAATCTCGAAGAAAATTGGGAAGAGGAAGGGAAAATAGGGAGAAAAATACAAGTCCGATGAAATAGGAACGATGCGATGCCGAATTGTCGTCCAGACGAAGCAACGTCGGTTATTATCGAAAATGAGAAATGGGAAAGGCCACGCTGTCGCTGGCTCAAATTTTTGGTCGCCAAGGACGTGTCGCATTCTGCAACTATTTACGAGTGCTGACAATGGCTACGCATGAGTATATCCATTTGAGCCAGGGTCATATCCAAAAAATTATGGACCGACTTTCCGTCTTTACTCTTTAGTTTAGGCTCCTTTTAATTTTAATTTTTTTTTTTTTTGGTGGCATAATTTATTATAGGGAACTTATTTATACTTCATTCTGAAAATTTGATTTTCAAAATAAATTAAAAAATGCTTTTATATTGATATTTTATTCAATAAAATAATTTTAAATTAATATTTATCAAGTAAAATATACATTTTAAAGGTGATAAATTTTACTATATTTTTTTCCTGGTATAAAAACTAAAAAATAAATTGCTTGATTGAAAATAGAAAATAAGAAATAAAAATGAATGACCTGAATTGAGAATTAGAGAATGTGACCGAATGATTAGATTGCAACAAAAACCACTAAATAAGAAGAAATTAACTAAGCATCTTCCAGACTGTCTCTTGCTAATACTTCTATATGTTTCCTCCACCATATAATCAGCACCAATATAATTTCCATAGTCGTCGCCACGACCATAAGCACCAAATCCACCACCATAAAACCGAACCTACCGGAATAGCCAAGAGGGCCATCCCCTAATGATTGGGAAAATCACCCTAACTACCACCAAAATCTCATGTGCCACCAATCCACGTTAGTCGCCAAACATACCTCCAATACTTGATTCCATTGACCAATGAGGAGGAGGGCCAAAACTACCACTATTACTGGATCACTAAGAACGAACTCGTTCTTTTCCAATTGGAACTCTAGTCATCTCTCCCCAACTTGAGAACTCTGAAGGTCATTTGGTAAATGATTTTGTTTTCGGTGTTTTAATCTTTTGGACTTTTTGTGTTTTGATTTTGTTTTTGGTTTTGGTTTTACTCAATCAATATTGTGTTTTATTAAATTATTATTTGATCTTCTACAAGATGTTCTTTTAAATAAAAAGAGGCTCAATATCCATTTGAGACAGACTATGGCTTTGATATTTATAATATGAAGTATTTGAGGTTATTCGGAATTGTAAAATAGGCTGAAAATCGCGACTAGGGTTTGGCTAGATTTCACCTTCTCTCGAGCGTTGGTCTTGTGGACAGTGAGCGGTGGCTCATCCACTCGAGCACTCCTCACTTGGAAAGTGAACAGTCTGGTCACTGCAAAAATCTTCTTTGGCGGATTTTGAGCATTTTTTCCATCAACTTTGTCGTCTTGAGCTGACTTTGACTTCTTCCAAAGAACTCTAGACCCCGGACAACTCGACTCTACTCACAACTCAATTAAATGATATTTTGTACACGGAACTTGCCAATACACTTTAGATCTAGCACTATGAGTTTATAATAATATTTCTCATCAAATGCTAGTTGTCCCAATAAATTACTGTGTGAAGCTTTTCAAAAAATTTGTTCTGAATATGCCATATACAATAACGATGAAATGTATTCGGAAGAACTTGTGCAATTGCTCTTGTTATTACAGGATCTTGATCCGTGATGATCATTTGGGTGCACCCTTAGTGTCACAAACTGCAGCTTCACTTAAGCCCCGTGACCCTATCGCAGCCGCATTTTGCCCCAACTTCGGCCGCACATTGTAAATATTAGTCTATTTTGAGTTGTAATTTCCATTCCATGTAATAGGTTATTTCAATTATAAAATAGTTAGAAAATAGAAAAATTTTAGTATGATTCTTCGGCAAGAAGACGTCTATTCATGGCACTTAGGTTATTTTTCCTAGTCTATTATAGGGGGTATTAGTCTTTCAAACAAACTTTCAAGCTTTCTAGTGTTCGCCCCCTGCACTAGCCATTTGTAATTTCCTACTTTCGTCAATTGTAATTTCTTGCT
The DNA here is from genome assembly GCA_903798255.1 of Fraxinus quadrangulata. Lineage (NCBI taxonomy): Eukaryota > Viridiplantae > Streptophyta > Magnoliopsida > Lamiales > Oleaceae > Fraxinus > Fraxinus quadrangulata. Next base: position 8,190 of record CAIGRB010171867.1, on the reverse strand, counting down.
TTCAGTAATCAATGATCAATTTCATTTCAATTGTGTTTCAAGCTTTCTATTATTTGTAATCAAAATCTCTTTCGTCCCGAGAAAAGGCGAAAGGTAGTTTAGCGGAGTAGACTACTGCCGCACGGTGTCCCTTTCTGTGCTAAGAAGAAAGGCACCCCGTGAAAGTTGGTATCAAAGCTGCGGCTCAAGACTTTCGATAAGAAAGCTATGGATCAAATTGGATCAAACACCACGGAGGTGGTGGATCCTCCAAAGATGACTACGAAACAGCGCATGGATGCGCTTGAGATGGTGAATACTAGGTTGTGTTGCGCCATGGATAGCCTCGAGGAAAAGGTCGAGGTGGTCGAGACGAAAATTTGGGAATTACACATCCAATTGGATGAAAGCCAGAGGGCTAACCCAACAATGACTGAAGCTGCTGCTATCATACCTGATCTGCAGGATGAGATGGAAGCGTTGAGAGCTCAATTACTAGTGCTTCAACGCGCGGTTGGCAACGGGCAAGCCACCGCACACGAGCCTGTTCATAGACTCAGAATTCCAGAACCGTGTACCTACGGAGGGGCACGTGATGCTAAAGAAGTTGAGAACTTCTTGTTCGATATGGAACAATACTTTCTTGCGGTTTCGATCTAAGACGAAGCGAGAAAGGTTACAACAGTTACCGTGTATCTGAGTGGAGATGCAAAGCTTTGGTGGCGAACAAAGTACGCTAATATTCAGGCCAGCAGGGTCCGAATAGATTCTTGGGATCTCCTCAAGGAAACAATCAGATCTCAATTTTTTCCAGAGAATGTGGAATTATGAGGCACGTCGGGCCTTACGAGAACTGAAACACACAAGCTCCATCAGAGAGTATGTGAAAGCATTTTCAGGACATATGCTGAATATTCGAGATATGTCGGAAAATGATAAGCTATTCACCTTCATGGAAGAGTTGGAACCGTGGACACGCACGAAACTTCAGAGACAGAAGGTCACTGCTTTGAGCGCGGCTATGGGAGCTACCGAATGCTTAAGCAACTATCAACCGGAATCGAGAAAGGATCGACCTTCAGGAAATAGTCAATCTGTTGGAGGTGAAAATAGACCTCACAGATCCAGCTCGAACTCAAATGGGGGAGAGCGTTACTCTCAGAATAGGGGAGGAGCCTATGAAGGCACCCGTCAGAGTAACTCGCAGGGAAACTATCAAAATAGCCGTCAAGGAAACTATAACGGTGCCAGCAGTAGCAACTGGAACAAAGGAAAGGCAATAGAGGGCAGATCTGATGCCGCTCCTAAATTGCGATGCTTCTTATGTGAAGGACCACATCGGGTGGCGGAATGTCCTCAGAAACGGATGGTAAATGCATACTGTCAACTAGCAAGTGGTGGCTCGAGTTCAAAGCAAAATACCCCACAAGCTAGCTGTCATGATGAGACCGAATCCGAAGGTGATGAGGATGTAATTGGTGCATTCTCGCATTGGTGCAATACACTATCGCACCGAGCAACTAAAAGGGATGGAGATCCCTCGAAAGAGCCGAAGATTGAAGAATCGAAGGCTCGCACCTGCAGGGTGAAAAGTCTAATGTACATTGATGTGAGGATCAATGGAAAGCCAATCAGGGCTATGGTAGACACTGGTGCTACCCACAACTACCTCGCAAGTTCCGAAGTGCAGCGACTCGGACTTGTTCTGGAAAGAGGTAAGGGGAAGGTCAAAGCGATCAACTCCGCTGCTCAACCAATAGCGGGAGTAGCAAAATCTGTGTCGATCAAGATAGGTCCTTTTGAAGGGAGGACAAACTTGTCGACAGTTCAGATGGATGATTTCAAGCTCATTCTGGGATTGGAATTTCTTCGGGACACTAAGACAGTAGTGTTGCCGTATGCTGATTCGTTAATGATGATGGGTAGTAAGCCATTCATCATTCCCACACAAGCTGGGAAAACAAACGGGAAGAGTATCTCAGCCATGCCATTCAGTAAGGGTTTCAGGAGGAATGAACCCTCATTTTTGTGCACTCTTCGAACAGAAGAGATCGAAGAGGCGACTAGCTCTGTCCCAAAACCTTCTAGAAGGTGTGTTAAGAAATCCGAGGACATCTTACCGGATGAGTTACCAAGGAGATTGCCACTAATGAAGGCAACTGATCGTGAGACCGAATGTGTTTCGGGTACCAAACCTCCCACTAGGGCACCATACCACTAATTGGGAGAAGTGTGTGGAAGTAGGACTATCGTGGAGCGTACTTATGCACTACTGAAACGTGCATACTACAGGCCTCAAAGGCAGAACGACAATGCAAGTTATGTGAAAACTTATCTTGGTTGTCGGCAAAATATAGCGGGTCATCAGAAAAAGGCAGGCTTACTGGAGCCTCTTTCCATCCCGAACAGACCAGTCGAGAGTGTATCGATGGACTACGGTCGTGTATTGCCGAAGGTTGAAAGAGACCGCTTAGCTAAATATGCAACTTTCACTACAGCGTCCAAGTATACATCAACCGAAGAGATAGCTCAACTCTTCTTCAGGATGAGTTCATTCATGCTTGGCCTCCTCTTACTAGTGGACATTCTAACACTAAATCTAGCTTCTTTTGCATAGGTGTTATAAAAGGATAAGGCTATTTATACTTCCAAATGTGTATACTTTTGTTGACACTTCCTATGTGTCAAGATTTAGCCATTTATTGAAAAATGTGTTATTAAGATCAATATATCAAAATCTGCCAACTCATAGAGGTATAAATTAAGATATAAACCATTGTGTACATATATCATAGCCCGTGATAAAAATTCATGTGCATCTTCAATTATTTCAAGCATTGTGCTACGTGTACTCAACAATTTAGATAATGATTTACCAACAGATGATGTGCGCGAGATTTAATTGGATTAAAATCTAATCAATCAAATAATTTTTTCACTTACATTTTGACACATAATCATTATGTAAATAGTTATGTACAAGAAGTATTTTTCTTATTTCAAATTCTCATCCAACTTTAGGATTGCATTCCTCCTCAACTTGGGGCGTGAATGTTTGAATTGTAGTCTCTTCTTCCATAATAAGATTAAACACGTTGACCTTCAAATTTAAGACAATTTAATTAATTATTGTTACCACATATAGATACAAAGAATGTATTTTTTATATAAAAAAAATACTCCATCAAGTAACACTCTAAACCCACCAATATACAACCCAATTAACATAAATCATCCAAATCAAAGTCTAACTCAATTTAACCAAATCAATCGGTAACCACTATGCAATGCAACATGAAGAAACATAAAACTCCTATACAAAATTCAAAGAAGTCAAGTAAAATTGAAAAAGAAAAAATGTCGAAACCCCGAAAAGAAACCATACAATCAAGTAACTAACTGACTAAAATGGTAAAAACGTAAGAAGGAATTACCGACTCGGCTCAAGGTAAGGGCAATGATAGATTTGCGGGTAAAAAAAATTCTCTTACGTATCATTCAGATAATTTTAAAAAAAATGTAACAAATTAAAAATAGGAAAGTTGAAAATAAAAAATTCAAGCCCAAGATAGAGAAAAATAGTAAGTGGGCACTAAGATTAGTCATGAAAAACACATCCATGCAATCAGAGAAGTGCCACAATTTTAGACGGTGGCTACATATGATTTTATCAGGGACGCTAATATTTCAACAGCGGTTAATATTTTTTGTTGTACACTTTTGCAAAGTGAAAAAGTTTTTCGATAATGAAAACAGAAAAAGAAACAATTAACATGTTAGTTTGATTTGGTTAAAAGGCCACAGTTTAATTTAATTAACACAAAAAATTTATATAATATTAAATCTTCAAAAATGGGTAGACTGAACTAGTATATTCAATATGATACATAAGCTTTCATTTCCACTACCTAATATATTCATTCCTTTTAAGATTACTAGTCGTATGCCCATACAATGTACGGATTTTGATATTTTTAAGGTAATGTTAGTGTATCAAATATTAAAGAAAAGCTAAATTATTGTGAAAATTCAATAAGTTTTTATCTAACATAATAATTAGTAAAATTTCATAATGATAATATTCTAGTAAGATTTAAATGAAAAGTTTTTGGTAGCCAAAAGTTTTTCCAAAAAAGAAATTAATGGAACAATATTAATCTTTATAAGCTTGCTAACGTTTGACAATTCATATTTGTGCTATTTACCAAAATATTTATAGTACCCACTGAACAATGAAGAAAGTTTAGTGAAAAATATTCAAGTGTCTGCATAATCACTAACTCTGGAATAAAACTTTGTCAATTTTCAAGTTTTATTGCTAAAGTTTTACCCGGACCATCGAATTACCACCTTGTTGAGCAAACTTCAAATTTAGTAGAAAACCACTAATATGGAGATAATATATATTTTCATAATTTATTTGTTTTTTATTGTTGTTATACAAATGGTTTGCCTCTTTGAAATGAGGATCGACCTGCTCGATCAGGTCGCGAGGGTCGAGGGGACAGTGCCCCTCGTGGGGGTTTGAGGGGCAACACCCCCAAAAGGAATTCTGATTTTTGTGTATTAAATGAAGTTGTGTTTTTTTAGTGGAGATGGACCCTTTTTTTTTTTTTAATTCTGAATTCAAACATAAAAATTGTAAAGATTAATATCTAATAGAATTGAATGTTTTATACTATTAAATGATTTGTAAACGATTGTTAGCTTTTGTAAATTTTATTAATATTTTTGAATTAAATTATTAATAAGTGAAATTGTATTTAATTTGTATAAAATGTAAGCAAATATTATCACCTAAATTTAATTAAGTAGAATAATGAAATTTTATTTGTAAATTAAGAAATAAATTAGTAATTTCAAAAATGTAAAAGTAATTTTTTTTAGCAAAACGCAGTGTGTAATCACACTCCGTGAAGTGCGCGGAGTTTTCACTTCGCACATGGTGTGGAGTGTAACTCCGCTTTCGCGTTGGGCGGAGTGAATGCTTCGCGTTGTACGGAGTTTTCACTCTGCTCTGCGCGGACACTATGTCTGCACAGGGCGAACAATGGACACAAGTCTCCACGCTGTACAGACGCTAGGTGCCTAGTGTCCGCGCAGCGCGGACCAATATTTTTTTTATAGTGCTAACAATAATCTACGATAAATCCATAGCAAAATAAACTCATTTCTATCTTGTATATTTTAAAAGCGTACAGTACATTTAAAAAATAACATTAACCAAATTTACAAATACTTCTTTTTAACACTAATCAAGTAAACGGTGGATTGCCTCTAAAAAAAAGATTCACAAATGAACAGTAAACGGTGGATTGCCCAACAAACAAAAAGAGATTCAAAGTCAACAATTGTGAGTATGGGTAGAAGGAAGTCCATATTACCCTTAAAGTTTGGATGAATAATGGAGAATGAATATGGATAAAATGGGATTAAAAAAGCTTCATAAATGAACAGTAAACGGTTGATTGACTCTTTTAAGATAGTAGGAATAATATCTGTAAATAATCTTGAAAGTGATGTGAATCAATCATGAACAAGCGTAAGAGAGAAATTAACTTAGGGCTTTTCTAATCGAAGAAAACATTGAATCAGATTAGTGATTGTTGGACTCTATCTTGTTTAAGAAAAGTTTAAATCTATCCCGTGATAAAATTGTTGTAAGATAATGGGTCCCACATAATTAATAAATAAAACAAATAATTTCTTCAACTTCAAGTATGTGAATTAATGTGGCGGGAAATAATGGTGGGTCCTATGAAATAATTAGATTTGTTAGTAGTTAGTGGCCGGTACTTAGGAGATTAATACTAACCTATCATGTATCGATCATATTTCCATTCACCAGCATATTATCAACTACTTGTTCATTATCAAACACGATAAATTCAAATCCTCACGATTTCTTGGTCACGTGATCTTGAATGATCTCATCCTCGACGACCTTCCCATACTTGGAGAAGAAAATTCTATGGAATCTCACTGACAAAAATTTGTTTCAGTTATACTGCATATACGGTTACATGTGTAAACATCATCTGTACAAGTAGTTTAATTGAATATTTTTTATCCTAAAATCCTTGGATTCAACAGTTTCTTTTGGAATGGTTCTTTTCATCTCGACCTGGCAAAAAAAGTTAAGATTAATATTACTCTTTACATTTTTTAAATTGAATTCTGCACTGCATGACTTGAGAACGGAAAAAAACATAAACCACATGTTTAAGCTTCTATCTAATAAAATGATTGGTGAAAAATTCAGTTGCTTATGTTGGTAGTATATTTAAGTGGATAAATACCGGCTTAACGAGAAAAATATTGACAAATAGCATATTTGTAACACCGATACTGCATTTACAGGATTGATACCGTATTTACAGGATAGATACCTTATTTAGAGGTCAGATACCGTATATGCAACAGATATTGTATACACAAGACTGATACCGTATATGAAATTTAGTGGATTTACAATTTACATATACCGTATATGCAAGTAATAGAAACACCGTATTCATATGTAACAAATACCTTATTAGCAACTTATCAAAAGAACATAGCAAATAATTTTATTAATTGCAATAAAATAACAGAACAAATAATTTAAATTCCAGTAAAAGAAATTTGAAATCGAGGTTTGTGCGAACATAGTTTCATTAAAACAGATTCGTCCCCTCACCGTACGTGCTTGATGTTTAATTTGAGGGTTTACTTCCCAGGATACAACGGTAAAATAGTAAAGTCTGAGCATCACAGATTTTACTCCGGTGAACTGATTTAGTACCCGGACAATATCACCACTAAAAAAATCGAAACTAGAAAATTCGACAGAGACACAGTACTGTAAACGATGCAGATGCAGTATATAAAACAGTGATTTTTCTCCTTCCTTTTCGTGTATCTAAATTGTGGGAAAATGGTTATCATATATAGACTTTTAACTCTCAAAAAATCTATCCATTAATTCATTGGCAATAACCATAGAAGTTTCAAACGAATATGAAGTTTCAGAAACCAAAAATCAGTTCTAGAAAGCAAAAAAAATTCCAAAACGTAGGCCCTCCAAGGGGCCAATTTTTGGTCAATCCGATCCGACATTCGTGTGCACAGGTCGAGCTCGCATAGAAGTTCAAGGTCTGAAGTCTATTTCAGTCAATGATTTGCACACTCCCTACGCACACACGTGAAAAGAGCCTCTATGCTACACATGATCACACCCTTCCAAAGTGTAATCCTATATAAAGTGATTTTTTCTTTCCTCATTTTCCTACGTGGGACAACCATTAATTGATTTCCTTTCAACACATAGATGTTTTTCAATTGGCACACTTTGAACTCCAATTTCTCATTCACCCGAACATCATTTTTGGCAAGTAAATATATAATTTCGATGTTCTCACGGAGGAGAACACAAATCAACTTTCATATTCTAAAATGAAGAATCGAGTCCTACTCAAATTTAGCTCCAAAGTCTATAAACCCATTTTTCCAACACCTTACACTAGAAATTATTTAATTAACCAACAAGACATAAAATTAGAAACTATCATCTTTCGAATTGATTAATTCTTGATTGTTACAAGAGAAATACCGTAAAGTGGTATTTAAATAAAATATGAAATAAATTTTCACTTTTTTTCCATTGACGATATGAGTTATGTGGTAACAGTGTCAATAACAGAGGGGTTATCATAGGTGATGAAACTAAAACCCCGTGCCTATCTTTCATGATACCTCAATCCATAATCTCTCCATATTCGTGAAAATACTTCTCAAGTGTATCAACAGAATTCCCAAATTGCCAAAGATAAAATAAAAATTTACAAATGTATTAATCGCCACCAAAAAAAATTAGTGTAAGAGGGATTTAAGAAAAATTGAACCTAATGTAGTGTCTTTTGCGAGACCTCTGACAAAAATCTCCCTTCTCCAAACAAAAAACACAAAACATGTGAACTTAATCTTACTTCGAAATATATATCATCATCACAAAAATCGGGCTTTTTGGAACCCGTTGAAGGAAAAGTTGAGCATATATGATATTGATAAAGGTGTTGACCTCAAAAAATGAACCCAACAGGTGTCGATACCGGACTTGCGACACGTGTCTCAGTTACAACGGTATCTGATCGGGGACGGTGGCAAGAATTACAACACGGTCGGTCGGGATATCAACGGTGGATTATCGTGTCAAGCGAGCAAGAACTTGTC
>CAIGRB010171856.1:18654-52403 GCA_903798255.1 Fraxinus quadrangulata | reverse complement strand
CTTTTCTAATATAAACCACTACATCGATGCTAGTGGAAACATGCATATCCAGCAATGGATAAAACAATAATCCTAACAAGACGTGCACGTTGCAATTGCACAATGGACTGCATTGCCATTATGAGTTGATATTAAAGTAGTTTCATATGCCGTCATTCAATACATTTCCATGCTAACAATACAATGCTTCTTTAAGTACAAAGTCGAGAAATAGGAATGAACATAAATCGATCATATAAAGATAATATGCATAAGAATATTAAAGCATTTAAGCATTCATATATTTTTTCCTTCAAATATAAGTTTCCCTCTGACGCCACTATTTCCATATACAATCTTATGGCGTGTATGTAGCATCTAATAGTGAAAACTATTAACAGCAAATCTTACTTTCCTTGATAAAACTCATCCTTTCCCACTTAAAACCTCTACATCGATGCACAGACTAATGGACATTTTCATATCCAGCAATGGATAAAACAATAAGCTAAAGTGAAAATCCTCACGAAATGTACACGATGCAATTACACAGAGGACTGCATTTCCATTATGATCTGGTATTAAAGTAGTTTCATATGCCCACATTTAATATAATTCCAAAATCAAAAACATTGAAATAAACATGAAAACAATTCAATGCTTTAAGTGCAAAGTCGAGAAATAGAAATGAACATAAATCGATCATATATAGATTATATGCATAAGAATATTAAATCATTTAAGCATCCATATATTTTTTCCTTAAATTAAAAGTTTCCCTCTGAAACCACTGTTTCCATATACACTCGTATGATGCTTATCAAAACTATTAGTAGCAAATCTTACTTTTCTTTATAAAACTCACCCCTCCCACTTGAAACCTCCACATCGATGCACTGACTAATGGACACGTGCATATCTAGCAATGTAAAACAAGTGAAAATCCTCACATGACGTACACATTGCAATTATACAATGGATTGCATTGCCATTATGAGCTGATATTAAAACAGTTTCATATGCTACACATTCAATACATTTCCAAGATATGGAACATAGAAATCAACATGCAAACAATACAATGCTTCTTTAAGTGCAAAGTTGAACATAAATCAACAATATATAATATGCATAAGAATATTAAAGCATTTAAGGATTCATATATTTTTTCCTTAAATTATAACTTTTACTCTCAAACCACTTTCCATATACAATCTTACAACGATACTTCGAGTTTTCAGCCATGGATTCTATGCAATGGCAAGGAGATCAGACTACAAAGGCCAGCAAAAGAGAGGTTAAAGAGTTGACCTTGGTACAAGATGACACTATAAATGAAAATTGTGAACTCAAGAGAGAGCTCGAATGAAAATTCGAGGCCTCGAATTCTCAGCTCTCTCTTATCTTGGGCTCCATACATCCCTATCTATAAAGGGGTTTTTACCCACTCCCTATCTCCCATTGCAACCCCATGAAAACATCCAAAGTAAAACGACAAATGCACAACAACAAATAAGAAGAGAAAGACATGAATTCTTTTCCTTATCATTAAAACTACTTACTAAATTACACTCAAGATCTTAATTTTTAAGTTGAAGATGCAATCTTTTTAATAAATCTAATCACTTTATGAAAAGAAAGAATGTAATAATGTAAGTAGTTAACAACAACCCATGAGAAAAAGGATGGCTGTAGTGGATTTAAAAAAAGCCAGCCAATGCCATTGCATTCATCACCAAGAAATTCAAACCCCACATTCTGACATTCATCATCGACACTCTATTAGAAGCAAAATTTTGCAACTAAAGTTCCTTTATGGCACACTATATTACTCAATCCTTTTATTATGGAATGGCCACTGCAGAGTTTCGGCTACCCACCATACCTCATCCATCAACATTCAACACTAAAAAGTTAAATCAATACTAGTACAAACTCTAAAAATCAATTCTTTTACACCACTGCTTCACAATTACATTGGTTGTACTTCATTAAAACTTCTCATTCCTTCTCACCTTAACACTGTTAAAACACAATTACTCCAAAAAATTTTGAAATGGAAACCAGAACTGTACAATTCATAAAATTGAAACCTTATTCTCGAATATGTGAAACCTGAATAGACACAATTCATATACTTTATACCAAACTATAATCCAACCCCTTCCCAGAAGAAAAAAAAAAGACAATATTAATACAATTAAAAATTAAAAAGAGAAATAAGAGAAAAGGAAGTTGAAGATATTTACTTGACAGAAGTGATTCCAGTACTACCACAAAGAACACAATTGAAAGGTGCCGGCATATCTCGGTAAATAGTCTGCCAACGACAGCATTTGGGGATATCGCACTGGATTGATGAGGGTTTTCACCAAAGTCACATACTCAAAAATAAATAAATAAATAAACAAAATGGACTGGGCCTGGGCCCAGAGTTCAGTGCAGGCTGATGCCTGCACTGGACTCTTCATGGCTCCGCCCTTGGATAAAACAAGTGCAAATCCTCACAAGACGTACACGTTGCAATTACACAATGGACTGCATTGCCATTATGAGTTGATATTAAAGTAGTTTCATATGCTGTCATTTAATACATTTCCAAAATCGGGAACATAGAAATCAACATGCAAACAATACAATGCATCTTTAAGTGTAAAGTCCAGAAATAGAAAAGAACATATATCACTCATACAGATAATATGCATGAGCATTAAAGCTTTTAGGCACTCATATATTTTCACACCAAAATCCTCATTTTTTTAGGGAACGAAGATGAACCAAAAATCATATCAAACAAATAAACAGGCCGTATTCAAAATGTTAGAGAAAAAGCAATAAATTTAACTGTACAGCACATATATTATCCTACATCTATTAGCCAAATTACATTCATCCTTGTTCAACAAATTCAAAACATTCAACAATAATTACCTAATAATTTAACCAAAATAGTAATTCATTAATTCACCTTAGATCCCGACGCGGCACTGCTTCGGCACACTGGTTAACATTCCGGATCTCCCATTACTCGGAATCCCAATAACCAAATCCCCGCAAAACACCTTCAGAAACCTTTTTCTCGTCCTCCACGCCTTCGCTTCAAACTTAACCCTAGAAATCAACCTCAGATTGAATCCCACGTTCCCATTTTTGCTCCTATCCCAATTAATCCCATCCACTACACTCTTATCCACATAACTCCCAGCTGCTGCGAAATTCGCCTTTATAGAAGTTTCATTTTTGGTATCTTGGTAAAACGGAGGAATAGTAGTATCAGCAAGAGAATCTGATTTGTAAAAAACTTCAGCCTCAATATGATCGTAATCAAGTTTCATTTTCTTATTCGGGTTCCGGGCGGTGAGCCGGGCCTCCGAAGTGAACGAGACTAGAGAATTATTACCGACGGTGAGATTAGAAACGGAGAACGAGTCAACCCGGAACTCAGGGAGCTGGGGGCGGAGGACAAGCCAAACAATAAAAGTGATGGTACCCGATATGATAATAAGCCCAATAATAAAGGCGAAGATGCGGCGGAGACAGGTGGCTCGGCGGGCGGAGTTTGCGTCCTGGTAGTAATTCTGCTGGTTGTATGTGTTATTCTGGTAACTGTAGGAGCCGGTGGTTGGAGGAGGTGCGGCGTAAGGGTAGGCGGTGCCGGACTGCGGTGGATTGGCGGCGTAACCGTTGGGATTGTGATTATGGGCGGCGGCGGAATAGCCTGTGACGGGTCTATTGGGGTCTTCCATGGTCGTAGATTATAGAAACATCTGGGCAATGTTTTGGATTTATGGGAGTGTAAAGTGTTTAAGTCGGCAAAGAATCAAAACTGACACGCACTCACTGCGTGTTTTTGGAGTTTCTTAAGTGGACTCAGTGAGTAAACTCGAGGAAAATTAAATAATATATTAATAAATATTTACAAAAATATTCCACCTTGAAATAGAGCATGATTGCTTATTAATTGAGCGCTCAATGGTAGGAAAATATCATTTGTACGTAACATTTTACATACTCACACACTCTCCATCGTTTGTCAACTATAGACACCTCCAAATAGATGGCAGTAATTTGTCAATTATTACGACACACATCAATAGAATATCCGACAAACGAATTGTGCTGCACTTACCGAAATGAAATTACCAGAAATGCAACAGACCACTTGGGACCCACACATTTTTTTCCTTTTAAAATACACGGTGGGACCCCACATTTTTCTCTTTTCTGATGAAATTCTGGCAATTTTTTTCTGTACAAATGGTTAAAGCCCCGACAAACATGCCAACGGTTGAACAATCAAGAACTAAGCAATCATAATTCATAAATAAATAAAAAGAGTCAAGAATCAATAGAAAAAACAGAACAATCAATTTCTCCAGTACTAATCAAGAGTTTCCCTTCTACATTATTTGTGAATTCCACTTTCAAATTCTTGCACAGAACTTGCACTGATTTTTCTTTGCTAATCCATTTTCCAGCTCTAAACCACGCCACTCCATTCATTTTCACATCAAAATTCACTTGTTTTTTGCTCAAACCCAAGCCCAGATTCTTCATTTTCCCTCTTTTAATCCCACCATTAATCCAGTTCACCTTCATTCTTGTTCCATTACTCTTCCTCAGAGAAAAATTCTCCACAAAACCCCTCGAAATCTCATAGTTTTCGTGTAATAGGACAACCTCAAAACCCGAAAACCAAAGGTTTACTTTCCAGCTTGGATTCTCCACTGCGAACTCCATTGAAATACTGGCATTTGATACAGAGAGGGATTTGACGTGAAATTCCGGCAGGCTGGGATGGAGAATTAGCCATACTACAAGGCTGAATGCTGTGAATGCTAGCAGCAGTAGAATCAAAGTAGTAATCAGACACCGCGCTAGCTGCTTCGCTCGGCCTTTTATTGGCCCAGAGTTTTCGATATTGCTGGAGTTTTGCATTCCAAAACTAGGGTCGGTTACGAGATTTTGAGAGTCCCGTTGTACAAAATTTAAAAGAGCGATCGAGTAATAACTTGTGTGTTGATGAATGAGGCGACAGAGAAGACATCAATGTTGTATATATACTGAAATTATTACGCGCTGTAATTGGGAACGTGGGGAATTAAGGTTCTTGGAAATTAAGGTTTCTTTAATCTAGTTAGTGGTCAACTTTGCCGTCTGTAGAACGAGGTTACTGATTAGTTGGGCTTGGAAGTAGGCCAAACTTACTTTAGGGCTTGTTTGTCATTCATTATTGGGTTGAAAATGGAGTAATGAATAGTATTTTTTGAAAAATATGTGGTTGAAATTTAAAGTAACTTTATTGATTTGTGTGTAGAATATTTTATTTGGTGAATGTGTGATGGACAATCTTACTGTAGCAAACAATGTTTTAAATTAATAGTAGACAAATAGGGGCTTAATATAAATTTTCAAAATTTCACTTTAGTGCATTTCGGTTATGCTTAAAAGTAAAAGTTGACTTACTTTTGAGTTAATTAGGGGTGAAAGAAGTAAATAGGTAGAACTTTGGAGAAAAGGTCTAATATATGCATTTGTGAATCATAGTACAAGATGAAAGTTGACCTCACGCCTCCAGTGTAAATCCACCCTTGGTTAGAACTTGAAGTGAACACCGTATACACTTAGTCTTGACCTCGACTATGACCAACTTGTCAATTTTTATTGAGCCTTGAGATTCCATCCTAAAAGGTTAAAATTATCTAAATGAGTAGCGCAAGCTCTTATATAGAAATTACCTATTGTATTCATAACCCATGAAAAATTTATCTTTGGATCTTGTCGCCAAAACCTTCCACGATTGACACAATGTTGTGCTACTAACACTAGAAAAAGTAGCTTTCAATGTCTCATTGCTTCGGTTAATCACTTGAGTCCGGATAAATATTCGGCGCCATGAAGCTAGACCATGCCCGACTTTAGTGGACTGTAGCCTCTAATTTTTTTTATATAGTTAGATAGAGTCTCGATAAATTTAGATTCGACCACATGCTTCATTTTCACCATTTCAATTTTTGGCTACAGAATATGCAATGCACACTGAACCTCAGTTTCTCAATAATCTTACTAATGTCATGTTTGGTAGCCATTTTCAGCAAATTTTAAGGAAAAAAATGATCGTTAAATATTTGTGGGTCCCATCCGTGAGAGGGGAAGTCAAAAAACGGCTAACCCTGATTTGTTCGGCCAAAAACTTCATTTTTTTGGTCTGAAAATGGCTACCAAACAGGAAATAAAAGATAAAGTACCATGGTTTCTACACAGTATACTTACATTTGCCATATGAAATTATTTCAACTGTATAATTCTACTGTATACAATATACTGCACTGAAAGAATTAAGAAAATAAAAATAACAGAAATCAGGTTCTTCAGTTGAAAAATTCAGCTAGACAGAAGGCTTGAACAATAGAATATAACTACCAAATAAGGAAGAAGAGAGAAAATTACCCGCATTTATGCATTTCGTCCGCTGTCTTCGAGCATCATTCCTTTAAGACTTTTAGCCAACCAGATAGCCGTATCCCTTGGAGAAACTTTTTCTTTTCCAAAAGGTTTCAAAATGACAGAAAGTTCTTCTAGTCGATGCTGCTGAAGCAAGTCGGCAGATAATTCGAGTAGCCCTTCAAGTGCCTCGGCTCTCTGTTTGAAGGAGTTCACGTCTAAAGTTTCCTTCACTAGTGATTCTTCAGGTGCAGCAAAAGGCTTAATTTTTGCTGGTTCTGATGAATCTGATTTTGGAACTATGGGAACGGGATCATCGGAAATCAAGTCTATTTCCTTGTTGACGGGATTTTCATAACTCACGTTTTCAGAGAAACTAGATGATTTTGGAGCAGGAGAATGAGCTGGAATTTTTATATCAGGTTCATCGGTCACCACATTTACCAGTTTTCCAACATCGAGGTTTCTCTCCACATTTTGGATTAACGGCAGCTCACTGCCAACTCGGAAACTACTGTGACGTATCACGTGTATCACCTCATCAAAAGAAGGTGGGAAATGAGTACCATCCAGCTTTTCTTTAATTGCATTTTGCGAAACAACTCCATTATCCGACAACAAAGACTTCTGGCTCAACGAAACAGGAGAGGCAGAGGAAGGAGAACATTCTGTTGCTGGAGAAACAAGTTTCTTCACCATAAAATCGTCATCATGACGGGATGCTGAAGTTAGGTTTGACTGAGCCACATGATTAGGATTGTCCTTTTCACCTGCAAGTAATTTCTCAGGAACATGTATCCCCATGGTTATGTTAGAACTCGTGTTCCCATCACAATGATCAGCATCCGTAACTCGATAGTCTGAGCACTCGAATGTTTCAGAGGAGATTCCGATAGAATTAAACTTATTTCCATGATTATCGCTAGGCGAATTTTCGAGCCTTTCAGAGTGAGACAAGGAAGATGTGTAACAGCTGGGTTGAGACTCAATGTTCCCAGTTGCGGTGGCATGATGGTGACTGGATTTACAGTTAAATCCTTTTTCTTTACATAGATCTTCTAGCCTCTCCAAGGGTGACGTCGAAGATGTACGACAACTGGGTCGAGACTCAATGATCTCAGTTTTAGTGGTTTGATGATGACTGGACTTATTGTTACTTACCTGAGTTTCTCTACATTGATCTTCTAACCTTTCTGAGGGTGGCTTTAAAGATGTGTAACAACTGGGTTGAGACTCAGTGATATCAGTTTCAGTGGCTTGATGATGACTGGATATATCGTTACGTACCTGAGTTTCTCTACATTGATCTTCTAGCCTTTCCGAGGGTGGTGAGGAAGATGTGTAACTGGGACGAGACTCAACGATCTCAGTTTCAGTAGCTAGATGATGACTGGATTCATTACGTTCCCGAGTTTCTCTACATTGATCTTCTAGAGCTTCTGAGGGTGATGAGCAGCTTGGTTGAGACTCGGTTTCAGTGGCTTGATGATGGCTGGATTTATTACATCCCCGAGTTTCTCTAGATTGATTTTCTAGCGCTTCTGAAGGTGATGAGGAAGATTTGTAACAGCTTGGTTGAGACCTGATGACCTCAGTTTCAGTGGCTTGATGATGACTGGATTTACAGTTACTTAGGTAATTTTCTCCGGAAAGATTTTCTAACCTTTCAGAAGGCGAGGAAGAAGAGCCAGAATAACTTGGCCCAGATTCAAGAATTTCAATTTCAGTCACTTGCTCACGACTGCAAAGTAAGCGTTCAGACAAGCTAATAAAAGGAGTCGATGCATCATAACAGAGTTCAAATCCTTGTATCGACGCTGAAGAGGATGCAGAATTGCTGCTGTCCGCCTGCACTCTTTTAGACACTGCAGATGCAGTCTTTTCTGAGTTCTTCACAGTTTCTCTCGGAGTGTGGGGACGACAACCATATGGCACAGAATCCGGAGTACTTTCAGTTTCCTGAGTTTCACTAGGTCCCACCTTCATGTTATTGTCCGTCCTATTTGGAGAGTCACAGTTCACTTGCCTCATCCGTCCAGGAAATGGAGGCCTTTGCACTAGGGTCGGAGGGGTTTTTTGTCTAGTCTTTGTAGAGAATACATCTTCGGCAATGACCTTTACAAGACCAGACAGAGGGGTTCCCTCATGTCTAGGTTTAGTCTTAGGAGGGGTTTCCATGACAGGTAGCTGCAAATATAGTGTGTTGAGATAATTCAGACAGCGTGTTTGGCTACTTACAAGTAAATTTACTAATAAATAAATACTTCCGTATCGATCAAAGTTAGATATAAGTACTTACTAAGAATAACTATTTTTTTTTTACTCAAAAGTACGAAAAGTAACATCCAAACATGTTAGGAAACAAAAATCTACCAAAAAGAACAACTTATTTCCAACTCTGAGTTCTAAAGAGTTTTATGTCCAGACGAGAATAAAGTTCCAGTACCTGGTGCTTCATAGAATGTGTTGCTCGTATTCTTTTGGTAGAATCCGAGTTGGCCTTTACTAATGCAGCAGGTGGTATCTCTGCATTAGCCTTAAAACCAGGATTCACCAAACCTGGCTTGGTGATTTTCATAGATGCTTCGACAAAAGATTTCTGGTTACCCAAATTGCTTACTTTCCGGTTGCTTCTCACGGGAGAGCTGTCTTCTCGCGCTTTTCCTTCTTTCAGAGAAATCATAATATTTTTAATCGTTCTCGGTTGCTTAGGTTCAACGCTACATCTCTGTTCCTCATGCAATGGCTTCATAACTTCGTGGCGCTTTATAGTTGCAGAGAGAGAGTAATTTTTCTGTTGGTCCTTCTTTAACTGAAGCTGACCAGAGCTGACATCATCATCGAGGGAAGCCAAATCCATATCTGTGGCTTTATGTTCACAATTGACGATAACGCCCTGCACCTTTTTTTCACACGACAGTAAACTATCTCTGTCACTGCAAGAACTGTTACTGCTTTGGTTTTCGGTAATACTCTTTCTAGTGTCACGAGTCCCAGAAAGAGGCTTTCCCGGCACAGGAGGACTATACAAGGGGCGGAACTGGTCAACATAAGGCTGTAAATATGGGTGCTTTAGGATTTCGGATGCCTAATAAACATGAAACTGGATAGTTATAATGATATCCTTGTAAATGAAGAAGTACGTGAATAACTTACAAACTCGTACTGAAGTTCTTACACTTGGCCGACGTTCAGGATTTTTTCTTAACATGCCTTTGATTATAGTTTTCCTGCAAATAAAACGTGTTTCACATTATATCACAATACACTACAGCACCATGCAATTGTCATACCACGATGCAAATTAAAAACATCATCCAAATGCTCCCCACCATTAAAATGCACCATAAAAAGAAGGATCTCAAAAAGAACAAATCTTTCATGCACCAGAGTGTTTAGCAATTCATCAAGATCACTTTTAAAAATTACAAAGTGCAACCAAGAATGGTTGGACGCCCAACAGAGTGTATAAATGTCAAAGTAAACTGCAAATCAGCCAGAAAGAGCCTCAAGGTAGAGGAGGTGTTAAGCAGGCTGTGCCGGCTTTGGGGTGGTCTAGTACCGCCCACCCCTGTGCTGATAAAGTCTAATGGAAAAACTATAAATCCGACCAAAGAAAAGGCCAAAGCAGCTGATCACCAAATATATAATAGCTCAAACAATTGTAATTTTTCACCACCTATAATGAAATGCGAGTAATGAAGAGCACGAGGAAAGGCAAACACCTGGCCTTTAAGCACGTAGCAGAGGACAAATGTACAAGAGAAATTATATTAATAAATATAATTATGACCATGGAAATGACTATTGACTTACAAGGATGATGAGTAACAGGAAGGCAAAGGGCCAATGGATGAGCGATTGATCTTGCTTATTAGTCCTGCCATGTCCTGAAACATAAATGCCACTATCAAGAATGATGAAGTACTTAAAATGAGTGAGAAACCCATACTGCTGAAAAACAACATGCAGAAACCAACTTTATAAACACATGCATGTACTTATATATGGTTAAATTACACACTCGTGCAAAATATACAGAGAGATGAGGAAAAAAAAGGAGAGACTCACACTATTTAAGGGAAAAAGGAAAAACATAAGAAGCAAAAATCAAAATAAAACAAGGACACGAAAACTCACAAATGCCTTGAATGCATGACGATGAGCAGCCATTTCATATATACAGCAACCTGATCGAAATATTAATGGGAGAAGTAAGAAGGAAAACAGGTAAAAGATACATATATCAAGGATCAGGTTTGAGGGCAGTAACTTTGAGCAAATAATTAGTTATGTCCATAGGCTATAAACATCTGCCATGCTCAAAAGTTGAATAAAAAACATAGAAACCACTGTGTAGAAGCATCTCATGAGATATTCAGATCACAAATGGATCAATTACACTCCATTAAGCTTTGATAAGATTGCACAAACAGTCATCTTATGAATAAATTGGAAACACTTCTAAATATTGAAAAGAGAATATATAAGAATAGACATACCAAGGGACCAAATATCGGACTTAAAACCATATGGAATATCCGCAAGAAGTTCAGGGCACATGTAATTGGGAGTTCCAACTACCTGGGCAAGAAAAAAGGACAATGAATAATCCTTACACTCAAGTCAGGAAATTTAATTATTTGAGTACACATTGGTTGAAATATCCTACTGCAGGAGAAGGACCTTTTTCTGCGACAATTCTTTGATAAATATAAATTTGATCTAAGATCATAAAGCAAACCTTTTTAATCCGAGGGACAAAAGGGAGTTAATGTTAGTTTCGAAGATATTCTTCTTGGATAGAAGAAGTTTCTAGATATAAATGACGCCTTTTAATGTAGATACTTTCTATGTTTCTTTGCTTGGATAAAATTATTTCAATTTAGTCTTAGAAAAGGAACTTGGGCAACTAAGAAGCATTCTTTCAGAAAAGTAATGACAGCAAGCCATCTAAAATGAGCTTTTTGCGTACAGTCACATTCATTTTTTCACAGAAGGACAAAAAGGTACAACTTTCGCACTGAATTGTTAGAACTCGAGATTATAACAAACAAGATTGCAGGTTTTTTTTCCTCAAAACTTTGCAGTGCTATCTGATACCTACCAGATATGCCAATAGGTCTAATGATTTCTTGTCCTCCTCTGTGAAATATATGTGAATCCATTAATTGTATATTGAGTACTTTAAAACTAAACATGCAAAAACACTGTATCTAGTCTTCTCAAGTATTATTTAACTTCACCAGGGAACAAGGGGGACGGATAATATTTATACTAACAGCACGTACTGAAGAAGCCAAATCATCTGCCTTCAGAGTTTTAGCAAGTCCGAAATCCCCTGCAAAAGTAGAAGTCATGAACGAAGAAGATTATTCAAACCAGAGATGAAGGCTGTTTTAAAGTCAATAAAAGAAATACAAACTCACCTAGACGTATATCTTGATCTTTTGTAAGAAAGATATTGGAGCACTGCCAAGAGAAAGTGACATGAAAATCAATACATAAAATCATTTTGAAGAAACATAAATAAATCACTAAAACAGTATTCATAAACATACTTTCAGGTCTCGATGCAGAACAAATTTTGAATGCAGATACTCAACTGCCAACAATAGTTCAGCAAACCATTTCAAGAGTTTCTACACAGAGCACATGATTAAAAAAGAAAAGGTGAACTGTGCGCTAAGTTATTGGAGCTGATGAAAGGAAAAGCAAAATCCTCTATATTGAAAAGAAATTGTATATTTATCATAAGTGCTGTTAAAAAAGTATTTAAGAGTAAAACTGACACCTCCTCGGGAAAGAACTGCCCATTTGATTTTTTCATAAGTTCAGCCCTGATAAAGATCAATTATAAATAGCTTGTAAAAAGTGAAAGAAAAAATCTAACCAATAATGTGATATCATTGTTGAAAGTTTCATTCAGCAATACTTACATGTCGCCACCCTCACAATAGCCAGTAACTATACAAACGTAGCATCCCTACAATAAAGAGTTCAGTTGGGAAAAAAATGCTAAGAATATTTTCTGAAAAAGAGAGAGAGAGAGAGAGAGATAATAAAATTGCAGCAGTAAATAGAAGTTTCCAGGCTCTTACCTTCTCTACCCATGCTTCCTTGAATTCAACAATGTATGGATGTTGTATCCGTGCAATTAGTGCCATCTATAAATTAAAATTTCCCGAGCACTTTTAAACTTTCGTAGTCAATAATAGTATGCAACTATGCATTGGAACATAAATATGCAATATAGGGTCGCACAATAAAAGATAAAACTGGCAGTAAATATCCATCTTGAGACTTTTCATTGATAAAAGAGAACGAAGGATAGATCAATACAAAAATTCACTTAATCAAGCTGAGCAAAAAATCACATTTAGACCATTAACCGAGTGAATTTTTGTAAGTCAAGTCACAATTGCTCCACATATAGTTCCTTGCACCACATTTTCTAAATGAACCAAAGCCAATCCAAAATGATCTTGTAAAAGATCCGAGAGACCAGGACAAGGGCAGGAGCCTAAAGTATCGAAAAGGCAAGGAATCCGAGAAGAAGCCAAGTCTAAGGCTAAGAACAATAATGAAGATACTAAAAAGTTTTAACTGAATACACCGTGACTATTTAAAAGCTATAAAAGTCTCAATTGAATACACTAATACTTTTAAAGAGTCATAAAAAGTCTACATCGAATACACCTGAACTTTTTAAATCCTAAAATGTCATTAAAAGTCTGAATACACCCCACTAAACCAAATTACTTGAAAAACCTATCAAGATTTCCAATATCAATAACAGGGCTATCTAACAGAAGAATTATTACCAAATACCAAACAAATTCCTTAGTCATAAAAAATTAACATTTATCATAAAATCTAAATAATTATCAAAGGTAAAACCAATAATTAAAATCAATAACAACATTAGTATACCTCTTGATGAGCACATCTTCTGCAATGCTCTGTTTGTCGAGCCAACCGAATCTTCTTAAGCACATACCTATTTTTCATTTCCAAACATCAGGAAAAAAATTGTTAGATTGTTGCAGACTTTAAAAACAGTTTTTTGCAAAATAGTACGAAAATGAGTGGATCTAATATAATTTTATATGACATACTTTTTTCTTTCCAGCTTGTGATTGACCAAAATGGCTGCCCCAAAAGCTCCACGACCGATTTGCTCCATGATCTCATACTGATCCATTCTTGATTCCATCAGTCACCGATTTTGATTCTCAAAACCCTAAATATCTCACTGCATTAATACACGGAGAGCCCAGAAAATTGTAATCTTGATTGGTCTATTCTCGGGATTAGTATTCAAAATGAGCATTAAGTTCTTGAAATCAAAATGGCTTTTTGTAGGCACTCAAGAAATGAGTCTTTTATGGTCGATCAAGAAAAGCAAAAAAGTGAACTTGGAATGGGAGATTTGTTATTAAATAATTATCAGTCTTTTTATGGGTCTGAAATATATGAAAGTTACAGGTTTTTATGGAGAGAAGACGTACAGTGTAGACTGTAGAGTAGATTATTTTATCTTCTTAATGGCTTAAGATTCAATTAATTGTAACTTAACATAAAATTCTGCAGCTAATCATAATTGAGGAGCAGTAGTTTTAGGTACAACTTTTTAACTAATTTTTCTCCATCTTCTAACCAAGTTTTAGGGTTGGCTCTTAGACCTTTCAGGTGGTGCCTTTAAAATTCACATTTTGATTCCTAACCAATTAAGCCATGATTATTATTTCAAAAATCGTGCTCATTTATAATTACACGTTTACACAATAAAATATTTTATACGTAAATTTAAAATTTTTCTTTTTTAAATTTTACATCCTCCGAAAAATTATTATTCAAAAATTTATTTTACCCAAATAATGATCATCATCCAAGGGCCAAAATACGTAAAATTAAATCCCACATGATCGAAATTTTCAATCTTGACTATAAAAGTGTAGTTTGACAATTATATCTCCTAGCGTTAAGCTACGTGAAAGTTATTTTCAATTTTAGCATTCAAATTCATAATATTTCTTTTTGAGTTCGTGCTTAAAATTAAGTAAATGTGTTTCTAAATAAGTAACCTTAAAAATAATGTATGAGTATGTTTGAGCTCCATTATAACCTAAAAATGCATTTTAGAATAGTAGATTGATGAATAATATATAGTTAAAAATAAGAAAATATTTTTTATTTACGTGTAATATTATTTTATTGAAAAATATATGATTGAAAATATATTTTGAAAATAATGAGAATTAAACAATGATCGTTTTTAGCCCTATTCTCCTTGCCGACAAAGTCAACTGCTCATGAAATGATCAAGTGGGGCCCAACTCAATCATAGCCATCACAGCCTAGTAGAACTAATTTTGGCCGTAGATCTATGAGAAGTAATTGTTTTTTCCCAATTACGAAAAGTTGGCTCAATAATAATAAAAATAAAGTTGTGGGGTAGAGTGTATTAATTTCAGTGTCCATAATGGCACGTGATTTGATTGCTACTCGCTTCCTCGCCAACATGGGTTATGTAAATTTACTTATAAATTACTTTTTTTTTTTTGTTAATTTCTAAAGTAACTCTTTTCAACACAAGGTTTTCAAAAAAAATTACTTAAAAGTTTAAATTACTTTTAAGGCTAAAGCCAAAGATGCCCTAAACATCATGATTTTCAGTTAGTGCTCGTAGTAAAAATGATGCCCGCATGGAGATTTGAAATGAGTGAAAATTAATTAGGTAGGTAGATTAATTATATAGTTTGAAACATTGAAAATTTTACTTCATTTGTTAAAAGAGGTCTTTTATTAACATTATATTTTAAAAAAATATCAAAACCATTATATCATCGGCCTTTCCTAATTTAACGTTCGTCTATACTCACCACCTCCTACAACATTGTCCCTACAAACTCTCGAGTTGACATTAATTGTCCTGAATTTGCTCTCTCGGCAATACATTTTAACACACGGCATGAAGTCTTCCAATTTGCTAAAAATATGTGATATGTTTAGATGTCAAAAATATTAGAAGACCGACAAGTTCAAAAAAACATATCTGAAATACAAACCTCCACCACTCTCAACTCCCAAGTCATCCCCTCCTCCCACCACGTCGTTGCCCCCAATTCCACCACCACTATATCCCTACCTAGCCCTCCCACTAGCGAGCCAACCGCCAATCCTCGTTGCAACCCTATCCTAGGACATCACCAATATTGTGTCATTGCCCCAATCTCTGCCACCACTGCCAATGCCAACACCCATCCCCAACCGCAACCCTAAATCCAACCCTTCGAGCTCCATCCTCCCCTAGTCTCCACCATTTCGTCACTCGACCCAAATTCTTTCACACGCGCAAAATATCGCGACTCTTAATCTTGTGATTTTTAACGAACTTTATAATGTTCGCAAATTGTACCGTTTTCGCACGTGAAAATTTCCAAACATAAACTCATTTGTAACAATGTTTTTCTTCGAAGGTATTCAATATTAACGTACAAATATAGACATGCATTCCTCATCTCAGAAATTGAAATCGTAATATTTATTGAAGTCGACTTCTGGAGCATACCCAAATATCCTCAGCTCAAGCGACAATTGCTCCAACATCTCGTATATATGTTCTGCATCGTCATGAGATTTATCACCAGCCACGAATTCGTGAATGACACCATCGACCTCAATAGAACTGATTCCAAGTCTCTTTTGTATCCCGAGTTCTTTCATTTTCTTCCTCACATTACTCGCCCCACGCCAACTTCCTAACGCTGCATATATATTCGAAAGCAGCACATAGTTAGAATCTCCACTGTGATCCAACTCATAGATATAATTCATCAATCTTTCAGCCAAGTTGATATCTCCATGAGTTCTACATGCTGCAAGCAAAGATCCCACCACAACTTCATTTGGCCTCATAGGCATTTTCTTGATCACTTGCAGTGCATCAGACAACCTTCCTGACCGACTATAGAGATCGACTATGCAACCATAATGTTCAATTCGTGGGGTGATTTTATAGACTCGTTTCATTGTGTTGAACAACTCCAACCCCTCGTTCACCAAACCAGAGTGGCTACACGCAGTGAGAGCTGCAGTAAAGCTTACTCCGTCGGGCTCAAGGCCATCTTTTTGCATCAAATCAAAATACTCTAGGGCCTCCTTTGCATTCCCATTAGCTGCCAAGCCCACTAATATCGAGTTCCACGAAACTAAGGTTCGCTTAGGCATGTTTTTAAACACTTGACACGCCAATTCAACACATCCACACCTACAATACATATCTATCAAGGAATTGTTCACTCGAATATTATCTTTGAACTCATGATTCATCACAAACCGATGCAACCATAGGCCTAAACCAAGAGTGCCCAAATTTGACACTGCAGAGAGCACCGAAACCATGGTCACATAATCGGGCTCCATACCCGACAATAGCATATCTTGAAACCACTCCAATGCTTCCTCGAACCTGTCCTTTTTCACAAACCCACCAATTAATGTTGTCCAAGACACCTCATCTCTCTCAGGCATTTCATCGAATAGTTGCATTGCCTCTACAAACTCCATATTCCTCATGCACCCATCAATCATAGTATTCCAAGACACCTTATTCTTAGCACCCATATAATCAAAACTCAACCTTGCACGACCCAACTCACCAAACTTCGAGTACATGTCAACCACAGTTGTGCCTACCATCACATTGTGAGTATCCATCCCGAGTTTTCGAGCATACCCGTGAAGCGAAGGACCCAAAGTTCGAGCTTGTTGGGATGGAAAACGGGCACAACCAGAAAAAAGAGTGACGAAAGTTATGTCATTGGGCTCGACGCCGCAGAGCCGCATTCGTGTGAACTCTGAGGTTGCTTTTGATAAATGGCCATTCTTGCAGTGGTGCGCTATTGATGAGGTCCAAGAGGCTGTGGTGGGTTCAAGAGCAATATTAATTTTATTGCAGTGGGTGCTTTTCCAGTGGTGGGAATTTGTTGGACTCGTACTGGTGGGGCTTGACAGGAAATGTTGCCGCGGCGGCGGCGGTGGAGGGAGTTGTTGAGTGGTGGCTGGATTGGCTGAGAAGGCGGGAAGGCTCATCGTTCTCCAATTCAATTCAAAACTCAGCACTGCCGCGACAACCATGGGCTCTGCGAAAAACCCAAATTCAGTACCACAAATTCAGCGAGTTTCAGCCCTTGCATTCCTCTGCTAATATAAAGCTTTAGGATGTTTTAAAAGCTTATCTAAGTCACAAAACAGGGAAGGCCCTATATTCGCTTTTGTGAGCGTGGCTGAGACGTTATGCCGGCTGGGACGGAGGCGGTAAGGATAAGGGCCAGCAAAAAAATTATAAGATGAAACCGCCTCTTTCCATTTTTTATTTTTTGTTTTCTCTGTTTCATTTTGTTTCCTTTTAATTGGTTTTTCTTTTTTCTTCTTTTTTTGTATGAAGTAAAAATAGGGTAGATTTCTTTTTAATAAACAATTCGGTAACGGTTCGTGGTTCACAAGGCTTCTTCATCGATCAGAGACAATGGAAGTAGTGCTAACATTTTTATATGGCCGTCTGAATATCCTCTTGTTGAGCCAAAATTTGTCCTTGTCAAGAAAAACTCACGGAGACTAGAAGATGAGAATTGTCATCTATGTTAGGCGAATGCCGAACTCATAAAATAATTATGGAGGGAAGAGCACAGATCATGACAATGCTGGATGAAGCAAGTCACAAAAGAAGAAGATCAAGCCCATATCATTATTTTTTATAATGTCGTCTACATCCTTGACACGAGATATAGTTATAAAAATAGTTATAGAAGAAAGAAAGACATCACGAAATTTATGAATTTTGGTAAATGTTGTCTACATCCTTGAGACGAGAAATCTACAAACTTATAAGATGTCGTAAAATCATTTAAAAATATCGAGAAACAAAATGGTACAAACGGGACCTCCAAAACTTGAGGTCTTCAGTGCAAGTATAAATATATATAATGACACAATTATTTGATTGATAATGGCCAAAAAACCATCTGCCGACACTCTTTGGCAGCAAGGCTACAGTCAGTTAAAGAGGCTAGTCTCAGTCATTAAGTAGACATGGGAGGAGGGCTGGACTACCCCCACCTTAAAATCCGGCCAAGGTCGGGCTGCAGCCTTGGGACCCAAGTGGTTCGAAAACAGGTTTAAGAAATGCCAGGTATGGATGGGCCAGTAACTATATTGGCCTGATGCCTAAATGTACTGGCACGACCCACTTGACATAGAGGCTTGTCTCGGTCAGAAATAGTCATGGAAAGCAGACTAGGCCACCCAAGCCAGGATGTAATATGTAAACGAGTTTAGGAAACTGCTAGGTCGTGCTGGCCAGCAAACATTGGCCCGCGTGCCTAAATATGCTTGCACGAATCACTTTATATGTATAGTTTTTCTAAGTCAGGAAAGCTCCCGAGAGCTTAAGCACACTATCGCACATTTTCATTGCTCAGTGCAACACTCAATAATATACAGAACATAGACAAAAATAGCATACATAAGCATTCTTCGAGTGTAATCACAAAGTGCATGTTTGGTACGATATCAGACAAGACTGAACCGTATAAATATGTAATAAACGAAATTTCTAGTTTCTATTTCTTCTTTAATGCTTTTCATTTCTATCCAATCTTTCTACCAAAAATGCCAGAAGTGTTCGAGCAGACCCCAATGATTAATGAGACATTTATTATGAGAAGTCAACAAACATTGCAGCAAAATGCTACCTTAAACTCAACGAGCATCAGCAGAAGTGAACGAATCAGCAAATCCTGCTGGCTTAGCCGGGATACTCCCTTTGCTGTCTTGACTAGTACTGCATAGATCTTGTGAATCTCCTTCTTCTTGCCACCCCTTCAACATTTGAGGAAGTGGCAGCGTGATATCAATTCCTGAATATTTATCTGCTTCTTCGACCGGTTTCCATTTCTCGACCAGTTGGGCAAGAACGTTCACAGCATGTCCCATATCAGGGCGATGATTTGGCTCCCGTGCAGTGCAATGTCCAGCCAGTTCAGCAATAGTGTAAATGCTTTCATATATATCTTCTTTTGGATCAAGAGCACGATCGATAGAAGAAATAAGCACCTCTTTGTTAGATTTTATCTGCCAAAACCACTCAGCCAAGTATCTCTTTTCTTCGGGGCGTTGCTCATCAAGTGCCACTAATCCTGTCAAGATCTCCATCAATACTACTCCAAAGCTGAATACATCAACCTTCGTAGAAATTTTCCCCGTCACTGGAAAGAAAAACGAGAACACAAATCAACAGAGAAGTAAGAATAAAAAAGTGAAAAAAGGATTTGTAATTAATATAAGATCAGTTCCAAGAATCCCTTGAAGAATAATTTCTTACCAGCATATTCAGGTGCAAGATATCCGAAAGTTCCAGCCAACCTGGTTGCAACAGACCTCTCTCGGTCGGGAGCCAATTTCACTAATCCGAAATCTGCAACTTTTGCCCGATAATTGTCATCAAGAAGAATGTTTGATGATTTGAGATCTCGGTGTATAAAGCTTTGGTGAGCCAAAGTGTGAAGATACTCCATTCCTCGAGCAACATCGAGAGCAATATAAAGCCTTCTCGCCCAAGATAAAGGTTCTAAATTCAGATTCTTCCAACGGAAAAGATGTCTACTCAGAGCCCCCTGAGGCATGTATTCATAAACCAAAAGCCTTTCATTTCCTTCAATGGAGTACCCCAAAAGGGATACCAGATGCCGGTGGCGGACCTTTGAAAGCACGGCAATTTCTGCCTGGAACTCGTCCAGTGCTTTGTTACTAATTGCCCCAGCTTCCATTCTCTTAACTGCTATTGTCGTTCCAGATTCAAATTCTCCCCTGTAAACTGCACCAAAACCTCCACGTCCAAGCTCATTTTCTTGTGCAAAATTATTGGTCACCTTGCAAAGCGCTTGAACTGAAATGACCAGGTTTCCCGCCTCGATTGAACAAGCATCTTTTTCCAACCAATCACTAGTTCGACTATCAGTGCTGGTAGTATTTTGAGCCTCCAAGGCAGAATTACCTGCTACTGCAATCTTCACCATATTTTTAGGATCAGATGAATCCTTAGAATGGATAACAATGCCACCAGGAACCTTTTTTATCTCTCTTCTTTTCTTAAGGCAGTAAATAGCCAAAAGAACTGCAAGAAAGGTACCTGAAGCAGCGGCCACAATGACCACTACTTTGGAATTTTTGGAGTTCTTGGGTTTAGCTAATGTAGAACCTCCAGAAGGAGAATGCGGAGAATCCAAAACTGATGATGGATTGTCTGGTGGTGAGTCCATACTTGGTGAAGGACTGTTAATTGGAGAAGGAGACAGTGGCCGACCATCAGTTTGCGAAGGCAATCCCTTGGATCGATTAGCAACCATTTTTGGATTACCATCGGTGATTACACTCACACCATCACGAAATCTAGGCAATGGCAGATTAAAATTGTTACCGCTTAAATTCATCAATCTCAACGATCTCAACAGAGTCAAATTTGCAGGAACTGTACCCTGTAGATTATTTCCACCCAAGCGGATTTCAAGTAATGAAGGCAAGTTGACTAGTGAAGGACTAAGTGTACCATTAAGCCCGAGCTTTGGCAAATTTATGACTGAAACTTGGTGATTTGGATTACAAGTGATCCCCCACCAAGGTCCTTGACACGGATCATTACCAGCCCATTGAGAAGCAAGTTTTGGGGGATAATTTAAATCATGAAGAAAATCTAGAAGTGCATTGACTTCAGGAGCACATTGCTCTCCTGGATCAGATTGGCAGAATGAATTTGAAGCATAACTAAAATTTACTGCTTTAAACTTTGGAATTGGACCCATGAACATGTTATTGTTCAAATCCAGCGCTTGAAGATTCATATGGGCCAGGGTTGGGGGAATTAGCCCAACAAGCTGATTTCCATTGAGATTGAGATCTCTTAAAGAAGTTAAATCCCCAATATCATCCGGAATTGATCCCGTGAATTGATTTCCATGTAACCATGCTTGAGTTAGCCCAACCATAGTTCCAATTACATCAATGGAACCGGTCATCCCACCTTCATTTTGATCGTTCAACCACAAAACCTGCAACATGGAATCATGAAAAGTTGACGGTATATCACCAGTCAACCTATTATACGCCAATTTCAATGAAGTAAGCGATGGCAACGTCCCAAAAAAATCAGGAATAGGTCCAACTAAATTGCATTTCGAGCAAGAAAAATTCACCAACTGCGAAGACTCTGCTAGCTCACCAGGTATAGACCATCCTGTACTCTCATTAAAGGGGTTACTATCCAAAGCCAAAACGCGAACACTACTAAGTCCATGGAAAAAATCAGCAGGAATCGTATCAAAATCATTATTATCCAAGTACACAAATTGCAAATTCGACAATCCACTAAAACTTGGTAATTTTCCGTTGAAATGGTTCCCTTGAAGCCCAAGATTTTGTAGTTCGTCCAATTGATTAAAATTCTGAGGCAAAGGTCCCTTTAACTCCTGGCCCTGAACCTGAATCTGCGTGACTCTACCATTCGAACAAAACACATGAGGCCATGCAGGAGGGCCACAGGGGTCATTCCCCTTCGTAGGCCATTTCAAGAGCTCTGGATTTTCCAATCCATTTCTGAAATCATTCAAAATCTTGAAATCATTTTGATTTGTGAGACCATTAACAGCCCCCAAAAGCCCACAAATTACCCCCACAATAACAACAATGCATAATAATTTTCTTTGATCAGAATCCATTTTCCTCGCATTATTACATAACAAAATTTCCAGACAATCCCATTACTTAAAATTAAATTTGTGGGAAACAGAGAAAATGTGCTTAATGATCAAGAAAATTGGACAAACCTTGATTTTCTTCAATGCCGCATGCAAATTCAAGAATCTTTAAATGGAAAGAAGGAGGAAGAGAGATAAGGAAGGATTTTGTTCAGCTATACTTTCTCTTTAGGGTTTCAATCCTTTAGCACTCGGATCAAACCCTAAAGAATGAGTACAATTTCTATGATGACCACCTCTCTCTCTCTCCTCTACCTTTTCTTCTCTGTTCCTCTCTCTTTCTATTCATACACTCACAGTTTGCATGATGTTTATATAAATGATTATTCTTTTAAAATATAATTTGTTTACTTAATGTTTTTCATAACTCTCACATGAAATACGGTCACTTGTGTGAATCTCACGGGTGAGTCTCGTTCCATGTAAGAGTTATGTACATAAATTATATACTTTTAGCATTGCTCTAATATAAATAAAGAAGGGAAAAAAATTACCTAATATGTAAATTAATTTTATTCTTTAATAAAATAGTATATCGATAAATTCACTTTCAATTAGGTTTGCCAACTACTAATGGCTCGTGCAATTATTTCTATTATTATTTACAATTTAAAATATTGGAGAGCTGATTTACTCGTGAATTAATCCGTACGAGTCAACTAGTGACTCGCGTAAAAGAAAAAAGGCTGCTCGACTACTTTCAATTCACCTAGCCCCCCGTTTGGCCCCATTATTTGCTATTTTAATTTTTAGAATATTATTTTTTTGAAAAATGTGTAATTAAAAAAGAAGAAAATTTTTTGAGTGTACGTGGAGAATGTATAATTGATAAGAAGAGAGAGTTAATGGAGGCCAAACAGGCCAGATATTTTCCTTGTCGACCAATTATATACAATTTTTGTAACGTTGGAAATGAGGGGATGCAAATTGGGGTAAAAACACGTAATATTTGGCATCTTTTGTTTTGATAATAAATAAATAAAAGGCTTTGTAATTCATAAGAGAAAAGACAGGGCGGGCGAGAGAGACTGGTCAATAAATTACAATAAATGCGACTTTTGTTCTAAATAATTTCACCAGTTTTATTGGCGATTTTAGGTGCCTTCATTTCAACGATATTATGTACCCACGGGACCATCGTGTTTTCTTGCTTTCTTTATCAAGCATCTTCGGCTAAACTTAAATGTAAGTAAAACCTTTTTTTCGAATAATATTTAATTTTAAATATGTGGAAGTAATTTATGCTTTTACTTTTAATTGAAGTATTTACTTATTTTAAAAGGGGCTCTTACTTCCGCGTCAAATAAGTAATTTACTTATTTTCAATTTTAATCTATATAAAAAGAGGAAATCGGGCGATATTCGATTTATTCGCTAATATTCC
This sequence comes from Fraxinus quadrangulata, assembly GCA_903798255.1. NCBI lineage: Eukaryota > Viridiplantae > Streptophyta > Magnoliopsida > Lamiales > Oleaceae > Fraxinus > Fraxinus quadrangulata. Next base: position 28,781 of record CAIGRB010171856.1, on the reverse strand, counting down.
ACCTGCGAAAAATGGGTAAATTGCAGGTGTTGGCACTACTTTTGATTTTTCAATATACATCCCCAACCTTAAAAATTAGCAGATGTCATCCTTATTGACGGATTCTATTAATTTTTATTGTTATCTTGATTATGTGAATTAGTATTTATTTATTTTGGAAATTAGCATTTATTTATTTATTTTGAATTTATAGAAGATTTTTCATTTTAGTCAGATGAACAAGATAACGGCACAAAATTAAGAGAATCTGTTAATGGGACGAAATCTACTAATTTTCAAGAAAAGGTGAACAATTAATTTCAATCGCACATTTTATGGGATTCACAATTTTTCAATCACTTATTCAATCAATTTTTATCAAAATTTACTTAAAATCTGATTTTTATCTAAACCAAACAAAAGCTTAGTCAAATTTACTCTAGACTTTCAACTAAAAAACACGACATTGCCACTTTGAAAATGATATTATTTTCAAATAACATAATTTGTTTAGGGTAAAATTTTCTATATTCAAGATAATAATGGATCTCTACCAACTAGTACTAGCAATAACTCACTCCACAAAATCAATTTTAAAAACAAAAATAATAATTCAGCCAAAACTTATGTTGTATGAAAAGACTTTATGTGCCAACCAACAAATAGCAAAACACTCCATTCCTCGTATCATATCATTTTAATTAATTTAGTTAGTTCACATGAATTTGACGAGTCTTAATAAATGAGTGGCTATAGTCTACTTCGAAATTAATTAAATAATCGGGTTTTTGGGTGGTCGTTCAAGATTAGAAATCGACATATAGAAAAATATTTTCAAAAAAATGCAAACTACGATATATAAATTGTAGTAATGAGCTAAACAACTGAGTTCGGGGGACGCAAAAAGAATAAAATGCGATTTTTTTTTTAATTTGGAGGTGAAATTGTTTTTTCATCAAATTTAAGGGATCTAAAGTCAAATTTGATTAATTTATTTCAAAGAAAATCATGAGTATGATTTATTTTTTTATTATCCACCAACATGGGACATGGGTAGCTCAATGATTCTAAGGTGGATATTTTTTTGTGTGCATATGCTATGGCCAAATCATGTGCCTTGCTCTCTATAGAGACAAGCATGTCACGAGTTTGATTTGGCACCAAACTTTGTGTAACAATAAAAGTCACAATGCAGTGTACTTAAATTGTTCTACGCGAAAAATTATTCTTAAATAGTATATTAAATTTAAATTGTTTGACGTACAAACATGTAGTGTGGAATTATTTAGATCGAATTTAGTCGGGATCTAGTTTGAATAGATTTAATCTCAATTGAGTCACTTCAAATTCAAGTAATAAATTAGTCACCAACTTTTGAAAAGGAATAAATTAATCATCAACTTTTCATTATAGTTGTACAATCAATCCCCAGTATCAGCAACCATTCGAATATTAGATAAATCGTTACGTGATCCTCATGTGTCCAACTTTATGAAGCAAGATTCCAAGAGAGTTGTTTGATTATTTAACGAGAATTAGATGATTTCGACTGTTAGAAACTGAATGTACTATGAAAAGTTAATGGACCATATTTCTTCTTTACAAAAATTAGGGACAGAAGTAGTACTCGAAAATAAAATTGACATCAAAGGTGCAAGATTCCCATTAGAGGCTTATATCCCATCTAAGATGTACATTATTCCCTCACCATCCATTGTAGTGTATAAGAAAAATATAAATATTTGAAATTGGGTCGTATTCTGTGGTAATGATTCTATCATATACATCGATCTATCATGTTCAAATTTAATTTACAATCGCCAATATTAGTACTCTATTAGCACTATTTGATTGAAAAGTTGCATAAGATCATAAAGAGCTATATCGAGTATAAACTCGAACCCAAGCCGTTGATAAGCCTCAATGCAACACACATCAAGCTCCAAACAGCAAATAAATTCCATGTATTTTTTTGGATAAAAAGCCTAAGCACTGCTTTGGACAAGTATCATCAATACAAGGAAAGCAACATAGTTATTTTTGTTGAGATAAAGCATGGCAAGGAATCATCTAAATCAAGACATAAAGAAGAGACAGCATAATCGGGTCAACTGTCATGATCCTTCATAACTGTCATTTAACATTTATGAAATAGACATAATCAAATCAAGATTTTTTTATAGAGGAACAATTCCCGTGTCGTCTCAGAATCGTTTATGTCGTCGCTTTTTTATTCCTTTCAAAAAGCGAGCGTGAAATGCCTTGTGTAATTTTCTTGTGACTATACACTTGTCACTAAGCAACTCGTGGCCTTCTCGTGCCACAACTCTAATATGAATGATGTATTATTCTGTTCGTGTATTGATTGTTTTTAACCTATTCTTGACTCATTTTTATAAATATTTTATATACGCTCAAATCATATTTTATCCACACATTTCAAGGTTTCCATACGTATTATTAACTGATTTGTTATTGACTTATATTTATTTATAATTTAAACCTTGTTTAAATACCTCCCAAACATATATAATTTTTATTTTCCGAAAGTGCACCTACAAAAAAGTTGAATGCCAAGCAAAAAAGTGTACAATTTGCCCCATTTTGGTTTAGATTAAAAAAAACATTTTTTTTCTCATATTTTGATTAACATTAATGAATTTTATAATTGTAAAATTGTAAATTTCATAAAATATTTAATTAAAATTAATTATTGATTTCGACTTAAATTTTAATCAATTTTTACAACCAAATCAAATATGGACTTGATCATTTTATATATATTACAATTAGCCCACTATGGTTTTGCTCTTTTTCCCACGCAATGAAGTGGACCACCCAACAAATACTTTATTTACTACTTTTAATTTCAACTTTGATAGATTTGCAGAATCTAATGATTCCTTTAGCAAGACATATGGATATAAAAGAAATATAAACAAATGTAATAAAGGTCATATACTAGGAACTTCTTTTGACTGGCTTATGACCATACGAATAAAGATGATTGAGAGTATTTCCCTATTCGTATGTGAAGATTTACTTAAAAAGAAACATTTGGCTCGTGTTCATAAAGTTTAGGGAAAATTGTAATTACAGTACTAAATATTTTATTTAATTGCAAACTTTACCTAAAGCTCTCATTTGTGGCAATTACGGTACCAAACTTTTCAAAAATTAGCACCTGGAGTTCGAATGAATGAAAACCGTTAGTTTGACCTGTTAATTCACTCAAAAAATTGTCTTTGACCAATTTTAAAAGGTGTAAAATAGTATTTTGAATTAAATTAAAATAAAAAATCGAAAAATTATCCACCCCACCCCACCCCTGCCTTGAAAATCGTTCATCATCATTTTCACCACCACGGCTACCAAACACAGGCATGGTCGTCGATAACACTATCGTCGATAGTTCTTTTAGAGTTCAGATTCACAATTTAGATGCAGGAAATCAGTTCTTGTAGCAACCAAAATTCAGTTAAAATGATGAAAGTCCAGTGAAAAAGCTTTAAAAAAAAGTGAGAAGAAGACTATACCAACATACCTTATCAAGAAAGGATTCTAAATATGATTGAAGCAAGAATGGAAATTGTCACTGCCCTTAATTTTCATATAGTAGGCATAGAAAAAGCTTAAGAAATGGGAAATCAGCCATTAATGAAGTCTAATCTGTGTTAAAAATGAGGCTATATTAAAATCCACGAAAACCCAAGAATTTATCGAAGAAAAATCCAAGGGAATCTGGCCACACCATCGGTACCATCCAAAGCCAACACACGTACGCAGGCACCACTCAAGAAAGTCATCAAAATTTTCACCACCATTATCAAACTTATCAAGAAACTCCAAAACTCCTCTGTCAAAATTTCCACAACCCAATCGCCCAGCATCGCCATCTCCAATTTCCAATTCAATTTCTGAAATCGAACAAAAAGGTGAAAACGAATGGCAATCCTCTAGTAATTGTTTTATCTATTGCAATTTGCAACTCTTCCCACATCTCAATAGCATTTCACCTACAAAATTTCAAACCGTGGTGCTGTTGTATTTTAGTGTTTGGTTTTGAGGTGGGGAGATTTTGGATTTGATTTTTGATATTTTGTTTTTTATTTTTATTTTAATTCAAAATTACTATTTTACCCCCTTTAAAAGTGGTCAAAGTCAATTTTTTTAGTCAATTAACGATCAAATTAACAGTTTCCATCCATTCAAACTCCAGGTGCAAATTTTTTAAAAGTTTGGTACAGTAAGTAGCACAAATAAAAAATTTGGACAAAATCTGCCACTAAATGAAAGATGTGATATTGTGACTGCAATTCTTCCTAGAATTTATAAATACCGAAGTGTAAAAAATTCACAAGTATCATCCATTTAGTCACAATATTTCTATTTATTTATATTTTAAAATTAAGTATACTACTCAAATGTGTTTTAATAAATTTCAAGTCGTCTACGTAAACTTCTTTTATCGTTACATTAAGTTCAATTGAAATAAGTAGATTATAATTACTCTCTTTAAATCATCATAAAACTTATTGTTCTTCAAAGCATTGACCATACTTGATAGTGCAATACGGATTGGAATAGCTTAAACTTCTTATTTAATTGCTTTATTTTATCTTTATCTTTATTGTTATTATTTATTTCATTAAAAACTTAGCTAGGGATTGTTTGGTCATTAGTCATCAAGATTTTTCATATGATTTTTAATATTTAAACAAGTGTTAGGTTTCATTAACTTGTTATTGAAATAAAAATTTTAGAACTTGGATTTGTTCAATTCCTTTCGGTCCAATAATGTTATATTATGGAATCAAAGATTTTGTTGATCAACATCAATTATTCAGTATTCTATGCGAATCTAACGAGTAACTTAAGTGAACTTACAAATTGCAGGCTGCAAGTCACTTGCACAATGCAATATAAAATTGTTACCATATATGGGCTTTTCTAATCAACAGAGGAGAGTAGACCAAACTAATATGACTTATAGTTGCCAAGAATCTAGATCAGCGTAGGAAGAAAATGATGGGATTTCATAGTATCGATTAGTATACATGTCAAAATGGAACAACACCTTCCGAGTCGAACAATTGAAGTAATAAAGTCAAATTTATGTTAGAGGACACACATTTTATTCGAGGTTTTTTTTTTCTTTGTAGGTCATCTATGGCATGCGAGGAGGTCTCAAGTTTAGACTTCTTACCTAAAGAAAGCACTGAAAAAGAGATTAATCGAGAGTGGTCAATTTCCCTCCATGGGAAGAATTACATGCTAACAAGAACCATAAAAAGTTCATAGGTAGCATGATTGATGACACGACAACCAACCCTCGCCCTCGAATGGAAGGCCACCATGTGACAAGAATTTTAGTCATTTCGAGGAAAGAATAAAATATAGAAATGTGCTATTTGTACATAATTTTGTACAAAATGGATGACAAAAATGCCAAGTGACGGCCCCCTATTAGGGGGTCGCAAAAATATAGAGATGTACTATTTGTACATAATTTTGTACAAAATGGATGATAAAAATGTCAAGGAGCGGCCATCTATTGGCATGGGCCGCCATTTGGTTTTTTTTTGTAAATAAAGTTGTACAAAATTATATATAAATGGAATTATTGTAAAATATAAACCAACTTGAATTCGAGACAGTTATGCAAAAATAGATAAGTAGATACATAATTTTAAAAAGAGGAATTTACACTTCATGTCAATATTTGGCTTTGCATTTTTAAAAAAGTCACATTTTCAAAATCTTTTTAAGATTGTCATTTTCGGATATTTTTGCCTTTTTGTAAAATTTAAATACCCTACACGATCTTGAGTTGACAACATGAAAAAGTTGTACAAAAAGTGAAAAATGTGACAACCAATCACCTCACAATTGTACTCGAAAATTTTGAAAAAAAAAGTTGACACTAACATTTTATAACATTTGAATATAGCATTCTTATTGATAACCTATAAAATTAAATTAAATTATATGTAAACATAATTTAATAGCATTTCCTATTTTTTCCCTATCCTATCCAATTATCCTGCATAAACAAAAGAGGGAGTTTAATGGTACTGTTCATAATTCGAGCTGAGTTAAATGGCTTTTATGGCTCGGCTCGGCTCGGCTTGGCTAGGAACAACCGGGTTTTTTTTTTTTTTTTTCGTTTGATTCAATATTTTTTAAAAAGAGGAATAGGACTCTATGGCTCGACTTGACTCGGTTAAGTTTTTTTTTTTATTACGTTTGATTCAATATTTTAAGTCACAAATATTCGTTTTAAGCGGTTTAAAATTTGTTGGAAATGTTAAGTGCGGCCATGATAATTATATGATCGATAAATTTTAATTATCAAAATAATTTTACATTAATTGTGAAACGTAAACTCGTGATTGTTTATATTTCTTTTCAATCTCACCCACATTTCAATGTCATTTTTCGAACTTTAAGGCTCTGCTAAGTCATTTTTTTCAATATTTTAAGTTACAAATATTCATTTTAAGCGATTTAAAATTTGTTGAAAATGTTAAGTGCGGCCATGATAAATACATGATCGATAAATTTTAAATATCAAAATAATTTTACATTAATTGTGAAACGTAAAGTCGTGATTGTTTATGTTTCTTTTCAATCTCAATCTCAATCTCAACCTCATTCCAATATCCTTTTTTCGAACTTTATGGCTTGGTTCGGTTAAGTCTTTTTTTTTTTTAACATTTGATTCAGTATTTTAAGTTACAAATATTCGTTTTAAGCGATTTAAAATTTGTTGAAAATGTTGAAGTGCGGACATGATAAATATATGATCGATAAATTTTAAATATCAAAATAATTTTACATTAATTGTGAAACGTAAAGTCGCGATTGTTTATGTTTCTTTTCAATCACAACATCATTCCAATGTCATTTTTTCAAACTTTATGGCTCGGCTTGGCTCGCTCCGACTAAGCCTTTTTTTAAAACTTTTGTCCAATATTTTAAGTTATAAATATATAATCAATAAATTTTAAATATCAAAAATAATTTTACATTAATTGTGAAACGTAAAGTCGTGATTGTTTATATTTCTTTTCAATTTCAATCTCATTCCAATGTTCATTTTCGAAACTTATGACTCGGCTCGGTTACGCTTTTTTTTATTATTATTATTTACGTTTGATTCGGTATTTTAAGTTACAAATATTCGTTTTAAGCGATTTAAAATTTGTTGGAAATGTTGAAGTGCATCCATGATAAATAAACGATTGATAAATTTTAAATATCAAAATAATTTTTCATTAATTATGAAACTTAAAGTCGTAATTGTTTTTTTTTTTTCAATCCCAACATCATTCCAATGTCCTTTTTCGAACTTTATTTTCCTACAATTTTTTGTTTGATTCGATATTTCACAATATGAATATTCATTTGGATCGATTTCAAAATTTTTAAAAAAAACTTAAAATGTAATAATAAATATATTGTCAATTAAGTTTAAATATAAAAATGATCTTAAATTATTAAACGTAAAATCACAATCGTTAATTTTTCTTTTCTACCCCACCCTCAACCCCCATATTCACACCAATTTTTCTCAATTTCATTTTTCTTCAGTTTTTACATTTGGTTCGATATTTTACATTACAAATGTTTATTTTCAGTTATTTAAAATTTATCCAAGAGTTTAAAGGGAGACCATGATAAATATATGATTGATAAAGTTTAAATAACAAAAATCATCTTGTATGAATTATTAAAAATAAAATCATGCTTTTCAATTTTCCTGTGAAATATTGAAATGCGGCTAAGATAAGTATATGATCGATAAATTTTAAATATCAAAAATAATTTTATATGAATTATGAAACGTAAAGTCGTGATTGTTTATATTCCTTTTCACACGCAACCACCATTTTGATTTCTCTTTCTTCTCTCTCTTTCACTAAAATTTCATTTTCTCACACAATCACTCATGCTCTGTATTCTACTTCTCCACACAACCAAGACTTTATACATGCTGAAAAGATATTCGACAGAATTTATGAAGTTAGGTGATCGTTTGTCATTCTTTTCGCCTCTATGATGGAAGTTTTCGTTGTATTGTGCTTTTTATACTGATGGAGACCCTTGATTTGTCCTAAATTCTGCACTGTATTATAATTAATTAATTAGTCTTGACTACATACATCTTGTATATGATTTTGGTAAATAAATTAAATACTGGTGCAACTGATACATTTGATAAAGATTCTATGAGCACGAAATAAATGAGACATAATGTCTTACCACAATAGGTAGAAAAAAGAGGACTATGTTGAACTTCATTATCTCTTTAGCATGGTATCAACACATAATCATTTGTGCACTGTCTTGTTTTAAAAAGAATAGAAAAATCTTCAAATGCAAAGTTTAGAAAATAAGTTTTGAATCAAATCTCTTAATATTATTTTTGTCACCTATTATTATTTCAAGTAATTTAAATTTAATGTAACTAATATTTAAGATAATTTTTTTTTAATATTTACGCTATCATATACCCAATTACTAGTATTCAATAAAAGAGTGACTTTGTCCCTACCCTGTTTGTTGGAAAGTGTGCCAATCCATTTCCAGCTTATTTTTATTTATGTTTTTTCTTTTGCGTATTATATATTTCTTTTCCTTTTTTTTATACTTTTCCGTTCACCTACTAAACCACGTCGTTTAGTTTCATTTCCTTACAAGACCACATCATTTACTTTCATCATTTCATTAATGGCGTGATTTATTGCAAACATGAAATTTGCATGAATTTTTTTTGTTTTTGGAGAATTTAATTACCTAGAATTTATTTGTTAGGAAATTATTAGTTAAACGTGTTTGATTGATTTAGTTTTCAACCTAAAAAATATTATATTTGTCTTTTTTTTTTATACCCAGATATCCATCTTCGACGATTAATCCTGGGGTCTGCGATCCGACCACTCATCATACAGACCGTGTGATGTGCCCTAAACTAGTCAGGGTCTAAGAGCCATCCAATTGAACTGTCAAAGTGTCGAGCGAGTTAAACTCATATTGTATCGTGCCTTCCAGCATAAATCCTGCCTCCCAAGAGCCCTCATGAATCCAACCCGCGACCTCTGATCTACCAGTATTAAAAAACCTCATTCTTTGTCAGTTGATATGTGCCTCGAGGGACTATACTCGTTTATTTTTCATTGATGGATAGGTGAAAGAAAGTGGATAGATGAGAGAGAGAGAAAAGGAGAGCGTACCTAAAAAATAAAAATTACCATTTCGTGAAGAAAATGTTTTTCTTGTTTTTGAGAAAAATATAGTAATATGTGCAAAAGTTGAAAAATATTTTCCAGAAAAAAATTGTCAATCAAGTACTTCAAAAATAAGAATTTTGGTGAAAAATGTGCTTTATCTCTAGATCTAGCAATAAATCAAGTAGAATGAAAAAAAGGTGTCGCGTAGAGTATTCTCTCAACTTAATGGAAACGAGGCTTCGTTTGTTGTTTATTGGCATGTTTTATACACAGTAAATACTTGATCTTGGTTCTATTCAAATCCTTTACAGGGAAAAGACGAGTGGTTAAGTTCTTTTTCCTAAGCCTTGGAGAAATTCTAGTTAGACTAAATTGCATCCCGCCTTTACTCACATTTATCTCTAAAACAAATACAACTACTAGCCACCATTGTAAAAATTTTAGTGATCGACGAGCCTATTGTGGATGTTCACTAATGCAGTGTATAGTAATTTATAGTTTTGGTGATTTATGTTTGTGTAGTACTACAACAATTTTAACCTTCCATGATGCGGGAAGATGTCGATAAGAATAGGACACGTTGTACGAATGAAAAATGTATTTTTTTTAAAAAAAAATTACAAATATTATTTTAATAACTTTAGGAAAACTTGTAGAACGGCACCAAACCTTTGATTTTTAAGCAGACTTGACTCAAACCTTTACTTTGTGATACCCATGATACCTTCACTCGCATGTGGTCCCCTCGGATTATCATCATGTGTTGCTTGCTGTTCATTAGAGGAAACGGAAAAGGTTGGTGTCCTCTGTTTTTTGGGTGGTGGAACGACGAAGTCATCATCATCTTCATCAACATCACTGGAATGAACATTCCTTCCATCTGTGATCATCAGCAACCGAGTCTGGGGTGTGCCA